>JAJEJO010051165.1:235403-335357 GCA_020662805.1 Glaucomys volans | reverse complement strand
AGGGAATAAATTAATTTTCTGTATTATTGTGTCCACAAACTCTGATGGCCAACATAGACTAATCAACATAGAACTTCCTGATAACAATAACAGCTATTACTCTATGGTTAGAACTCAAAGTAAAGTCACGGGACCCACTGAGGTCTCCAAAGCCTTTTTTCATGTCTGTAGGGTTCTCTTTTTCCTTAGATTATATTCACGAGGCCTGATTTCCTTTATATACTTCATTAAAACATCACATTACAAGCCTGTATGCAGAAGTAGATATGAGAATTATGAAGTCAGGTTTTAAGGAAATTTGAAGAATATTCAATAATATTCTCACTAAATATTTTCAATTTGTAAAATGTTTTTTAAATACAATTTTACCTAGTTAACATACAAAGGTTTTACTCTTGATATTTTCAAATGAGTTAATACACATTTTAAACATTTCTCAGTCAAGTTAGGCATGACACAAACTTGTAATCCCAGCTCTACTGGAGGCTGAGGCAAGAGGATTATAAATTCCAGACCAGTCATAGCAACTTAGCAAGACCCTGTCTCAAATGTTCAAAATGTATATATAGATGAAAATGGAGTGGGAACTTTGTTCAGTGGCAAAGCTCTCCTAGATTCAATTCCCGGTACCAAGAAAAAAATTATAAATAAATAAACATTTCTCAGTTTTAGCTTTTAAAACCATAAATATCAGTAGCTATTATATATGATATTTTTCCCATATAAGCAAATGCTCTTTATCGTCCTCAGTAATTTGTAATAGTGTAAAGGAATACTGAGATTCAAAAGATTGTGAATCATTGTTCTGAAAAAAAATGTTTCTTAAATAATGTGCACTGAGCACCTGCACCAGAGTCATCTAGGATACTTGTTAAAAATATAAATTTTGGATTCCAAAGATCTACTAAATCATAATTTCTGGGGAACAGGTCATGAATTTACATTTTCAACTTGGCCCTCAGGTGATTCTTGTGCACACTAGTTAACAAAATCAAGTAAAGAGGTATATCAGTTTTGGAGTCTCAAGGATTCAAAACCTAGCTTGGGGGCATACTTTACCACTCTTAACCAATTCCCTGCTTTTATTTTCCCCTCCCCCATCTCCTTAGCCATCTTCCAAATGCATATCCTCTATAAATTAGTGGCTCATTTCCTAAGGAAGCTCAAATATAATTATACCACTTAAAATTTGAGGACAGCAATCTGGGTCTTAGAAAACGGGCACTTAAAGCTGCACTTCCGCTGTAGTCCCAGCTACTTGGGGGGTTAAGACAGAAGTACTTAAACTCAGGAGCTCCAGGCCAGCCTGCACAACACAGTGTGACCTCATCTCAGAAAAATAAATTTTAAAAATAATGTTGTATTTCCATAGTAAGTACACTGCTTTCATTTAGACCATTTCGTTGGCGATGGCAGTGAAGAGATAATAGCACTAGGAAGTCTATTCCCAGAGCGGAGGGTCGGGTACAGGCTCAAGGAGATAGCGTCTCCCAGGCTGCTCTTTTCATCATAACTTACCTATTCGCTTCTCTTAATGAACAGATAGGGCCTCCTCAGAGAATTTCATATTCTGTTTTTCATCCTGGACGCACATGGTGAAGCGAAACTGGCAACCATTTTGTCTTCCCTCGCCCCTAACCCGTTATTCTCATAAAATTCCTGTCTACTTTCTCAGCGCCCCCTTGAGATTTGAATACACAGTTCTGACTAATCACGGACCTGGTGCTGTCAATAGTGTCAATTAACAAAAATCTGAAAGAAACAAAATGAAATTTTGCCAAGCAGTGAGAGAACCCTTTAAGAATCATAGGGTTATTTAAGATAGCAAAGTTCTCTGTAGAAAAGTGTTGCTTAAGGTTTATCAGGGACAGAATCAGATCCTCTTTTTTAAAAAATGCCATTTCTGGTGCCCCATCCTGGATCGAGTATATCAGAATCCCTAGGAGTAGGATCTAGGAATTTGTAATTTGACATGATTTCCAGACTGGGGGTTTAGGTTTAGTGCTAGAGCACTTGCCTACTATGCCCAAGGGCATGGGTTTGATTCCCTACCATCCAAAAAACAAGGAGGGGGTTCTAAGGTAATTATGTCATAAACTAAAGTCTAAACTATTACCATAGGGAAAATTTCATCAAGAAACAATGAATAGGGGTTGTGGTTATGGCTCAGTTGTAGATTGCTTATCATGTGTGAGTCACTGAGATTGATCCTCAGCACCAAATAAAAATAAATAAAATAAAGGTACTGTGTCCATCTAAAAGTAAAAAAAAAAAAAAAAAAACTTTACAAAAACAAACAATAAATAGGAAATATTCTCATATTCTCTGTCATGATGGATGATATTACCTATATGATCTTCCATTTGGACTTAATATTTGCTTCTTTCCATGGAGACACTATTGGCCATTCTATCAGTATACTAGTAGTATTAGGATACATGAGGCTAATTTACAGTAGCTAAAGTCACAAGATACTGAAGTATAAATCAGACTGTCCATTCATTAGCTTATAATAGGATATATGGTAAAGACAGGGATGTTAGGTTTGAGAACCAGGAAGTTCTGTCTCTATTTCATGCAACACTACAAAAAGCAAATTATAATCAGATATTTCCTTGGTGAGCCTGAATTTGACCTGTTCTTGTTGATTACTACCTCAAGGTTTAATTTGATTTACTTACCCATCCCTACCATTGGGATGAGGACTGGTGCATTCCAGTTTGCTAATCAAAGCACTCTCCTAGACAATGGTGGAAACACACAACTAGCTCCCTCACTTTCCCCTACATAGCAATTTTTTCTTTCTAGTAATCCAGTCTCCCGATTATATTTTACCTTTTCAATTTATAAGCACAGTCTTTTCATGCCTCCTTTAAATTCACCTGAAACCCTGACTATTTCCATATCAAATTATCTACTCACAAGCAGAAACCTGGGTTAATTTTGCAGGCAGTTTTTCACACTGGGGATTTTAATTTTTCCTAATTCACCTAATTTATGACTCAATCATATAAGTTTTATAAGACACAGAATTTCTAATATATAGGTAGTAAATTGTAAGTTCTAAATAATGTTCACTATAATATCTGTACCTAATAATGGTAAAAGTGTCATGGCAGAGATTTTACCTTGTAAACATTATAGTAATTGTAGACTATTTCCAAACTGTTTTACTGTGTTCCAAGACATTTTGAATTGTTATAATGAACAAAAAACATTCAATATCATGTTTCACAAAAGATGTTCAATAATATTAGCATTTTCATCTTTTTGCATCTCTACTGCAGTTTCTTTTGATCTTTCCCTAACCTTCTAAACATAGTAAGATGATCCCTGTTCTTCCAACCCAAAGTTTCTTCTCTGGTCACAGTTTTTTTCCTCTTTAAAGAAAATAACCCTGTTTTCTAAAGGCTTAAAATATAGATGTATTTATTATACTAGATACAATTGACATTTGGATTAGATGAAGATTATATTTATGATCCATTTATCTAGGTAATTCATGGTTCAGTCTTTGTTCAAGCCTTTTTAGATTATGAAAATACTTCAAAAGAAAAACTTGAAGGAAGCAAATACTTGTTGTCACAATGCTTAAAATATGTTAAACACTAGTTGTAAAAATTAACAAAAATAAATTAATACTAAAATGCATGGATGTGTGTTGCACTGAGAAGGGCTCTGGACTTCAAAAAGGGTTCAAATGCTGCATCTCACTTATACTTGTTGTATAACCATAAGCCAGTCTTAATAAATAAGTTGGCTCTATTTTAAAATAAGTCCAGTATTCACATTAATAAAATAGGGAAGTTGACTCTAATTTATAGGCTTTTGTAAAAATAAAATGTGGTACTATACATGAACATACTTCAGAAAGAGAAGTGTGTTGTACTGATATAATTTAATATTGTTAGAATTGTTATTTTAACAATTGTTGCTGAGTTGGATGAGGTACACTGGTAGTCTCAGCAATTCAGGATGCTAAGATTTGAGGATCATAAATTTAAGGTCAGCCTGGGAAATTTAGCAATACCCTGTCTCAAAATAAAAAATAAAAAGGTCTGGGGGTATAGCTTAGTGGTAAAGTACCCTAGGTTCTATACCCAGTACCAAGAACAAGCAAAAAAATAAAGAATTGTCTCTATATCATAGAAGCATAAAAGGAGACCCATATAACTCTAACAAAAATCCCAAAGGAAATTTTGAAAGTAGAGAACATATATCTGAATGACAGATTGTATAACTAAAACAGATTGCTATGTAAATATTGTGTACTGGTTGCACCCAGCTTGCACACACTATTTAATTGGCATAGATTAATAGATATTATGTCTTATGTCTTTTGGAGTTGGAAGTAATTGGAACACAAATGCTTATAAAAATACAGATTTAGAAATTCTGGCTATGATTAGGCAAGGCAATGAGAAAACCATCTCCTTCAAAAGAACTATAAACCCGGACAAAACTAAGAAAAGATACCATTTCATCACTTTGGAAATTAACCAAATACATACATCCATTTGAGAAGCATTTGCACTTCAAATGTCACTAACCTAGGGTTAAAAAAGGGTGGGTTTATGTTTCACAGAGTTGCTCCCATACTCACTATTCTCAACTCATTCAGTTTAGAAGTTCTACTATGACTTGTATGCTGAAAATTACAAAATATGACTTAGATAAATTAATGATTACCTAAATCAATGGAAGGAGAATTCGGTCATGCTCTTGGATAGGAAGACTCAAACTATCCAAATGGCAATTCTCCTCAAAACGATTGATAAACAGAATTCCTATCAGAATCTCAGCTGGCTTCTTTGCAAAAATCTATAAGAAGATAATAAAATTCATATAAAAGTACAAAAGATCCAGAATAGCTGCAACAATATTAAAATAGTCTTCATGCCATATACAAATAACTAATTCAAAATAGATGATAGGCCTAAATGTAAGATTCAAATGTATGTTCTAAAATTATAAAATTCTAGAAAATATAGGAGACAAGTTTCATGGGCTTTGGTTGGGAAAAGAATGTTAAGAAACAAGATTTAAAAGAAGGTCAATAGGAGGTGGAAATGGTGGTACACACTGTAATCCAAGCAACTTGGGAGCCTAGGCAGGAGGATGACAAGTTTGATGTCAGTCTGGACAAGTTAGGAAGACCCTATCTCAAAGTAAAAAGAAATAATAAAGACTTTGGATTAAGCTCAGTTGTAAAGGACTTCCTGAGTTCAATCCCCAGTACCATAAACAGCAACAAAACATGATCCATAGAAAAAAATCGATAAATGGAACTTCATCAACTTTTGCTTCTGAAAAGCCATTATTTAAAAAATTAAAAGTGCAACCTTCAGACTAGCAGAAAATATTTGTAAACCACAGACCTAATAAAGAATTCTTATCCAGAATATTTGAAAAAAATCTTAACACATTAATCAAAGCATTTTAAATGGGCAAATGATTTGAATACATATTTCACCAAAGAAGGCATACATATGACTAAAAATAACATGAAAAGATGTTCAGCCTCATTAGTCATCAAGGAAATGCAAATAAAAGCCCCAACAAAAAATACTACATATCTGTTAGAATGGCTATAAAAAAGGATACCAATTGTTCAGAAGGAGGTGGAGAAAGTGGACCCCTTGTGCATTGCTGATGGGAATGTAATATGGTACAGCCAGTGTGGAAAACATTTTGGCAGTTTCTTAATAAATTAAACACAAATTTACCACACATTATGGTTTAGATGTGATATTCCACAAAAGCTCATGTGTGAGACAATCTACGAAGGTTTAGAGGCGAATTGATTGGGCTATAGCCTTAACCTAATCAGTAAATTAATCTCTGACGGGATTAAGTTATTGGTTACTGGAGGCAGGTGGAGTGTGGTTAGTGTAAGTGGTTCATTGGGGTACATATTTTGTATCTGGATAATGGGACTGCTCTCTCTCTCTCCCTCTGTTTCCAGATCACCATGTATTGCTTCCCTCTGCCAGAATCTTCCACCATGATGTTCTGCCTCACCAGACTTCTGTGGATTAATGCTTCTGAAACCATGAGCCCTCAGATAAACTTTTTTTCCTTTACAATTGTTCTGGTTGGGTCATTTAGTCACAACAGTGAAAAAGCAGACTAAAATACCATACAATTCAGTAATTGTACTCCTATGAATGTACTCATAGAAAATTAAAACATCTACACACAGGGATGGGAATATAAATATTCAGATAACAATGAGTAATAATAAAAAAAAACTGAAAATAAACCAAATGTCCACCCCCTAGTGATGGATTGAAAAAAAGTATGATGTATCCATACAAATGAATGCTATTAATCAAAAGGAACAAAATATTGATCTATAATGGTTTTCATCTCAAAAACATTATGCTTAGTGAAAGCAGCCAGACAAAATGGGCCACATACTATATCATTCCATTTATTTGAAATGTATAGTAAAAACACATTTATGGAAATGGAAAACAGAAGAGTGTTTGCATAAGCATGTATATGGGAGCAAGGGTTAACTGGTAACACACCCCAGAAATCTTTGTGGGGAGATGGAAAAATTCTAAAACTGAATTATGACAAAGTTTGCATAATTCAATAAATTTACACAGACCATGAAATTATACACATCCAGTAAGGAAATTTTATGGTATTCAAGTTATATTTCAATAAGGTAGTTGTTTTAAAAACCCCACAGATAAATGGAAAAATTTGGTGGCCTTCCTTTAAGGTGTGACTTTCTTTAAACCCACAGTATGTATTCATTTAATTTCTCCCTCTCTACTAATGCTTTTACATATAAGCCTATATTTCTAGTCCCGACTGCTAAGCTTTTTTCTAGTTTCTAATCTGAAATATTCAGTAACTTCTCATACTACTCCCTGCAAAATTTAACTTCCATCTCTTGTTTTCATCTCAATTTCCCCCTATTAGTGGTACCCATATCTTTATTTCTCACAACTTCAAGTGCTGTTTTCAGTCTATCTCACTCACACATTAAATTAGAATCCCAGTTAAACTGAAGTGGCAACTCCTTCCTAAGATTTTTCTTTTTATCTGTTAATAGCTGCAACCTGCTACTTTCTGCTTCTGTAATCATGCTTGCTCAGCAGCTGTAGCAGGAACCAGAACTGCCAGAAGAAAGAGGGAGAAACAAAGGCTACTTGCATGGAGAAAGTCTTGAAACCCGGAAGTTTGTTCTGTAGAAAAGATTCTGAGAACAAAGGACTGTGCTCAGCCTTTGGAAAGGACTCCACTGAACCCATACAGGTGCTGAATAAACCTTGCAGTTCTACATCTCCAAGTGCTGCTTGTCTCTTTCCAGTGCCATAATTTTCCATATCTTCAGGAACATATTTTGGTGAATTGGCCTGGAAACCAACAACCAACATGGCCTTTGGGCCACTGTTGTTGGGGAACTGGAAAAAGCCATGGTTGCTCCTGGTGACTTGCCTGATCCTGACTCTCACTTGAACTGTGTTGGCCCTGGCTCTCATTGCTTCCCAAAGGGACTCAGAAGGAGAATGAAAGCAGGTTTCAGGAAAGACATCAAACTGGTAAGTCCCCTGGGTTCATCTATTGGAGTCAGATTCTTCCCTAGGATGGGAGCGGAATCTGATCACTTCCCTGTGACTGGAGTATCACTCAGTACAGGGTTTGCTTACTCATGAGATCTGTTTGTCCATTCTGGTGTGTGTGTGTGTATGTGTGTGTATGTGAGTAAGGCTGGAGAGACCGAGAGTTTGTGCTCCACCGTCTTCAGACTGAATGAGTCCTAATCTGCAGTTCTGTGGTGACCTCAAAAGGCTAAGGCAGCACCAATCCCCAGGGATCAAAAGTCCCTCCCTGCAGAGTTGGTCCAGGTCAGGGGCTTATACTGACCCAACATTGATGCAAAGAGGCCTTAAAGTCTCTGTGAAGAGAGCAGCCAGGCAGATAAAGGCATTTGTTCCCCCCTCATCTTGATATATCATCTTAGGGTGGGAACTTGCACGTAATGAGAAGCTCAGCTTCAAAATCTTTAGTCTAGAGAAAGAAGGTGCTGGCAGGGGAAAAGATACCAAAATTCTCCCAGAAGGCCCTCTGCACCTTGTTAAATTCTTTTTTTTTTTCAATAGTAGATGGGCACAACACCTTTATTTATTTTTATGTGGTCCTAAGGATTTAAACCAGTGTCTCACACATTCAAGGCAAGTGCACCGCAACTGAGATACAATAACAGTCCCTTGTTAAAATATTTTTTAAAAGTCCTAGGATAAAAGGAAAAAAGAACACAAGAGATGATAAAATCCTGTTGTTTTATTTGGATTCATGAAGCTATCCAAATGCCTTTACTGTTTTAACTCAAACTTTAGGCCTCTTCATGGTCAAAACTCCCCGATTTCTGCCTCTAGGAATGATGCCAACAATGAAAGGGAAAGAAAATCTAAGCCAGCTACTGTGGCTCCCACTCTTCCAACTGCCATGTATCCTTCACTATCCAAACTATGGAAAGAATTGGAGCAATGCCAAAAGGATATTCAGATTTTATTTTTTGGGGAAAAATAAGGAATGATTTGAAAGACAACAATAACAGCTTGGGAGTAATTATGGCCATGTCATTTTTTTAAAATTCAAAACCTGTCTTATTTAAGTTTATGGTTTCTACAATAAGTTCACATTTGTTCCTGCATGCCTGAATTAATACATTTTGTTTAAATTAGTCTTGTTTTGTCCAACTGGAGGGTTTATTCCTCTGTTTTTCCTGCTGTCTGTTCAGAGGTCAATTATTCAAGAAAAAACTATAAAATCTTTGTTTCCTAATGGTTTTTATGTATTTGTGTACATCTGTGTATTGTATGTTGTGTCTATATACTTATATATATCATGTACATGGTATGAAAATTGGCTTATGGATAAATGAGTACTCCTAAATTTAATAATTGGTCCAAATATGACTTTTTAGTCATATGACTTAAACGTTTTTTTTTAAATTTCAATTTTAATTGGTTAAGCAGATAAAAATATCTTTAAAATTCCTAACCCATATGTTTTTCTAGGTGATCAAACAATGGAATATTAGTTTCTATAAAATGTTTAAAGTAATATTCATTGCTTCTAGGATTTTACTTTGGCAAAACAGATGACTTGTACTGTTAACTACACTTGTCTGATCTCTTGATTTTTATGGGTAACGTAAAGTTAACAGTTAAAATTGGGTAAATTAGATTAAACATAAATGAGATTAGTTTTCATTAATGTAGTTATTAAAGAGGCATTTAATTTACAAAGTTAAAGTACTAAAATATCAATCGCTAAATATAAATTTAAGTACTCCTTCTTAAATTCCATAAGATAATGTATACTTGAGTTTTATAAATGTTTTTGTAAATTGGTAAAGAAAAAAACATTCCTAACACGTCTGATGGAAGCTATACATGGTCAACAAAACTCTGACCCATCCTTGTAGATGGTACAACTGGTTAATAAAAAAAAAAAAAAAAAAAAACTAAGGGAGCTAAAAGGCTTCTCACTAGTCCCCAGTGGTAACCCCCTGAGGCATCTCAGCTGACTAATCTACACACAGCAAAAACTTGAAGAATCAAACACTGACTGGGATAAATAGACTATTATTATTTTCTATATTGGTCTATTTACTATGATGCTTTGGCACTGCCACCCTTTACCCCTCTCAGTTGCCACAGTCTTAGTCTTAGTTTTTAATGTAGGATTAACAGCAACTGCTCCAGATGATTGGCATTGGGTTTAAAAGCTTCTGTTAGCAGTATTTTACCTCCTTTTAACAAGACACTTTGTTACTATTGGTTGGTTTTTATCTGGCTCCAGGTTTGCAGACTTGATCCTCTCAACTTGTAACCCATATCTTCATATGACTCAATCAAGCCAAGGTATTGCCACAACCTTACCTTATCATACTCAATTGTCCTACCAGGAAACTATCTCAGGAACCTACAGGTTGGATAAAAAGGTCACCCACATCCCTTTCCAGACCCAAAAAGTTGAAACATCAGGAAATTATTTAAAAGATGGTATTTAACTTTTGGGGAAATTCAAGAGTCTCATAAGTATTGTGGTTTTTATGCTAGGGGTCTGCCTTCTTCTGCCTTGCCTATTACCCCTGGTTATAAGTTCTATTTCTAGTTTCATAGAGGCTCTAATTAAAAGGTAAAGGGCTACTCATGTAATGATGTTATGGAAATATAAACCATTAAATCAGGATGATGCTCTTCAACCCTAAAAGTATCCAAGTATCAAAGGGGGAAATATATTAGAGATTTTCTCAGAACACAAAAAATGTAACATGATGCAATCAGAACTCCCCTTCACTCTTCAGTGGAGCCTTAGCCACTGACTTGGCTGAGTTTCCAGGAATGCTGTTCTAAACTGTGTCTTGTTAAAATATGTTGATGACCTTGGGCTGGCCAGCTCAACCCAGGCTCAATGCCTACAAGGAACAAAGGCCCTCTTTCACCTACAAATAGAGGCAAAATATTGAGTATCAAAAAACAAAGTCTGTCAGAAGCAAATACTTAGGTTTTAACAAATCTGTCAGAGACAAATACTTAGGTTTTAACATCATGTGGGGATGGCAAATGCTGGGGACCAAAAAACCAAAAATGCAGTTTGCACCATCCATATCCCCACCACTCATCAAAAAGTTCCAGAGTCCTAAGAAGAAAAGGTTTCTGCAGAAAATGAACCCCTGGATTTTCATACTTGGCAAGAACCCAGTATGAGGCCTTAAAAGGAGAGAAAAAAAACCTTGATTGGGGACCAAACCAGGAGGTGGCCTTTCAGACAATCAAGGCCAAACTCTCTGAAGCTCCAGCCCTGAGACTTCTTGATAAAACCAGAGTGTTAAAATGTCTTTGTTCATAAAAAGAATAGAATGACCTTGGGAGTCCTAACCAAAAAATTTAGAACCTAGCAGAGGCCAATGGCATATTTATCTAAACAAATTGAATCCATGGCAGCTGAATGGCTGCCCTGCCTCCGGAGCACTGGCACCCACTACTTTCCTGATAAGGGAAGCTAAGGAGCTGACACTGGGACAAAATTTTATTGTTAAGAAGTCCCACATCAATTGTAACCTTTGATGGATAACAAAGGTTAGCCATTGGCTTACAAATGCATGAATGACTCAATATTGAGTGTTGCTATGTGAGAATCCACTGGTAAATCCACCAACCTGAATACTGGATGAAGCAGGGCCCCCTGACCATAACTGTTAAGAAGTACCGGATAAAATATTTTCCAGCAGACCAGACATGACTAATAGACCACTCCAGAACCCTGACTTCGTCCTAATACTGATAAAAGTAATTTTATGAAAGATAAAAAGGGGATGACTGAGTATGCTATGGTGTCCAACTCTAAAGTGGTAGAATCAGAGGCTCTTCCCCATGGATGATCAGCACAAAGAGCAGAATTATTGACATTAAAGCTCAGCCAAGACCAATAAGCCAACATCTGTACTGACTCATGGTATGACTTTGCTATTCTACATGTCCATGGAGACTTATACAAGGAAAAATGAATCTTTGCTGCAGAAAAAAAGTCAAAAACCAAGTTAAAATTTTGAAACTTCAGCCAGGTGCAGTGGCACATACATGTAATCCCGGTGGCTCAAGAGGCTGAGACAAGAGGATCACAAGTTCAAAGCCAGGCTCAGCAAAAGAGAGGTGCCAAGCAACTCAGTGAGACCCTGTCTCTTAATAAAATACAAAATAGGGCTGGTGATGTGACTCAGTGGTCTAGTGTCCGTGAGTTCAATCCCCAGTACCTCCCCAATATTTTTGAAACTCCTATGTTGGGGTGGTCCGGACACTCCCTATGGTCTCTTAAGATGGCACCTGGCGGTATGCCAGTTTTGCTGTTGCCACAGAGTAAACAAGTGTAACTTTGCGAAAGTTATTCCTATCGATTGATTGTAAACTGGCTACACGTGTGTCCGGTTCGTGCTTTAAGCCTTTGTCTATGCTTGCCCATGCTTGCTTCACGTGAAAGTTCTGTGATTGGTCAACTGAGGGTATAAGAGAGGGGAGAGAGAGGAAAGGAGGAAAGAGAAAGAAACGTGCACGCAAAAAAATAAAGTGCTGTGTACACATTCCTGGGATCGCGTCTTTGTTGTGGGTGACAAGACGATACTCCTAGAAATAGTATGGAAGCCAAAGGAGGTGGCAATTGTCTACTGCAAGGGTCACCAAAAGAGAGACAACTTGGTGATAAAAGGGAACCACCATGCTGATGTCACTACCAAACAGACCGCCCAGAAGCAGACACCAGAAAAATCCAAAGTCTTGTTAGCCCCAGAAATGCCATCTGTTCCCAGGTATTCTCCTGAGAAAAAGAAATAAAAAAGGAAGGAGAAACTAAGGCCTAGACAAATTAATGGCTCACCTGAGACCACCAGGTTTATATTCTAGAACAATTAGCTTACAGATTGGTCCACCAGCAGCATGATCTCATGATTCCCAGATGGGGAAAACTGCCATGGAAAACTTATTAGTCTAGTGCTACTTCATTATTCATCTCCCAGCTCTCTGTTCCTCTGTCTCCCAGCACTGCATAACCTGCTTGCAAAATGGTGCTCACCAGGGGTCGAATAAACTGGTGCGAACATAGCACTGTGGACTGTCCCTGTTTGAGAATATGTAAGTAGACTTCATGGAAGTCATCCTGAGCCAAGGATATAAATACTTATTAGTTTTTGTCTGCACATGGAATGGATGGAAGCCTTTTCATCCCAAACTAAAAAGACAAAAGAGGTAGCTAAGGCTTTCCTGAGGATGTTATTCCCAGATATGAGATGCCTCTAAACATATGGCCAAACAATGGAACAGCATTTGTGGCTGAGACAGTACAACAGGTGACAAGGGCTTTAAAAATTCAGTAAAAACTACATGCTGCCCATTGCTCTCTTAAAAGTAAAATGTTTGCCTCAGGCAAACATAGGATTTTCACCATTTAAAATACTGGATAAGACCTTAAACTATCCTACAGAGCAATAATAACAAAAGTGGCATGGTATTGGCACCGAAACACACAGACAGCCCAATGGTACAGAATAGAAGACACAGAGACAAATCCACATAAATGCAGTTATGTCACAGTAGATAAAGGTGCCAAAAATATACAATGAAGAAAAGAGAGCCTCTTCAACAAATGTGCTGGGAAAACTGGAAATCCATATGCAGCAAAATAAAATTAAACCCCTATCTCTTACCCTGCACAAAACTCAACACAAAATGGATCAAGGACCTAGGAAGAGGATCAGAGACCCTGCAGCAATTAGAAAAAAAAGCAGGCCTGAATCTTCATCATGTCAGTTTAGGACCACACTTCCTTAACAAGAGTATGGATTCAAACTTAAAAGCTGTTTTTCAATAAAGGGAAAAATCAATGTGAAGACAAAGCATACAGAATGAGAAAATCTTTACCACATACACTTAGATTGAGCACTAATCTCCAGAAATTATAAAGACTCAAAAAAACTTAACACCAAAAATACAAATTACACAATCAACAAATGGGCCAAGGAACCTGGCAGACACTTCAAGAAGAAGATATACAATCGATCAACAAATACATGAAATAATGTTCAACATCTCTGGTAATTACAGAAATGCAAATCAAAACTACCCTAAGATGTCATCTCACTCCAATTTGAATGGCTATTATCAAGAATACAAGCAACAACAGATGTTGGCCAGGAGTTGGGGATAAAGGTACACACATACATTGCTAGAGGGATTGCAAATTGGTGCAGTCGCTCTGGAAAGCAATATGGATAGTCCTTAGAAAATGTGGAATGGAACCACCATTTGAACCAGCTATCCCACTCCTTGGCCTATACACAAAGGATGTAAAATCAGCATACTACAGTTTATAGCAGCTCAAATCACAATAACTAGATTGTGGAACCAACCTAGATGCCCTTCAATTGATAAATGAATAAGGAAACTATGGTATATATACACAATGGAATATTCCTCAGCCATAAAGAATAAAATTTTTGCATTTGCAGGTAAATGGATGGAGTTGGAGAATATCATGCTAAGTGAGATAAACCCATCCCAAAAAACCAAAGGCCAAATATTTCCTCTGATAAATTGATTCCAGTACATAGCAGGGGGGTGGGAGGGCTAAGGGAAAAATGGAGGAACTTTCAATTGTATAGAGGAAAATGGGGGGGGTAGGAAAGATGATGGAATGAGATAGACATCATTTCCCTATGTACATGTATGATTACACGAATGGTGTAACTCTACATTGTGTACAACCAGAGAAATGAAAAAATCGTACTCCATTTGTGTACAATGGATCAAAATGCATTCTGTTGTCATGTATAACTAAATAAAACAAACAATAAAAATAAAATCCTGCATGGGCGACCATCCCTGCTGGTCAGCTTAAGGGGAGACACCAGAAAATTAGGAGACTTAGATTTTCATAACCAGCTAAGAGACTGGAGGTCACAATCTCACAAATACATAAATGGGTCACAGATAGAATACGCATATCCTTGGACATAGCTGTTTGCCCCCATATACCTGGGGACTGAATATAGATAAAACATTTAAAAAGGAGCCCTTAAAACCAATGTGAAGGGGGCCCTACATTGTAATCTTAACCACCCCTACTGCTCTCAAAGTAACAGGAATAGATGCCTGGATCCACCACTCCAGAGCCAAACCTGCTGGCTCAACTGAGGATAGGAAAAATGGGGAACAGTTCTTAATCCAGAGAGACCCCCGCACCTGGCACTACAAAGAAGGAGACAACAATCTCAAGGCCTTGCTCTGGCTATACCAGAAGCTGGTCAGTCAACACATGACTGAAGCCTGAGGAGTTGGTTTCCTAGTGAGAGAAACAAACTATTTTATTCTCCACAAATATTTCTTTACTGTTATATACTGTCTTCCTTTTCCCAGTATGTATGCTGATTGCTTGCTGTTATTAATCTGGTCCCTCACAGCCTTGCCTGATTCCATATCCTACTGTGACCCCTTTATCTGAGTAACTTGGTCAGACCAGGGAGTTACATGGACTTTGCTCTATTCCACTCATTTCTCCTGCCCAGAAGAAATTCAGAAAGGATGCATTCACAACAGAACTATGTATTCCATTTGTAAACACAGGGCACCCAGGAAAACCAAAGGGCCCTACAGATTGGTGATTAAAGGGGATGATAAATGACCCCCCAGAACATATTAGTACTACAAACTGCTACTTGCACAGAAGATAGGTTTCTTGGATATCGTACCCCTATCTGTATGCTAAATCACATTATCAAAACTGCCATAGGCAGTTTTGGAAGTTATAACAAACAAATCTGCAGAGGCCCTCAATATATTGGTTCAACAAAAAACTAAGATTCAGAATGCCATTTACCAGAACTATTTTGTCTTGGATTACTTACTTGCCTCTGAAGTAGGGGTCTATAAAAATTCAACTTAAGTAACTGTTGTTTACAAATATATGGCACAGGGAATGTTATAAAAGATCACAGATCATTTGGTAATAATTGCCCATGTGCCTGTACAGACTTAGAATGAATGGGACACAGAAAACCTCTTTGGAGGATGGTTCTCTTGGATAAGAGGAATTAAGACCATAATTGGTCTTAATTATGGCTATATTTACTGGATGCCTACTTATTCCTTGCCTCCTGCCCCGCCTAATCAGCATTATAAGAATTATTATAAAAACAGTTGCTAAAAAAAGAGAGAGCCTCTCATCTGTTACTCATGAGTGGACCCCAACAAGTCGTAAAAATGATGATCTCTGAAGGCTGCAGATGCATCTTGAGCATCAAGAGGGTGGAATAAAGCTGCAATTCCTTTCTAAGATGTTTCTTTTTATCTGTGTTAAAAACTGCAACCTGCTAGTTTCTGCTTCTGTAATCATGTTTGTTCAGCAGCTATGACAGGAACCAGAGCTGCCTGTAGAAAGGGGAAGAAATCAAGGCTACTTGGATGGGAAAATCTTGAAACTTGGATGTCTGTACTGTAGAATAGATACTGAGAACAAAGGGCTGTATTCAGCCTAGGGAAAAGACTCCACTGTGCCCAACTGGTGCTGAATAAACCTTGCTCTTCTACATCTCCAAGTTCTGCTTGTCTCTTTCTATGCCATAATTTTCCTATCTTTTCTGTAACAAAACTATTTTTTTCTCCAAGCATTTCTTAACTGTGTTTTTTTTTTTTCATTATTTAATCAAGCAGTCCTTTCTGGTTTTAGAATCTTAATAGGTGTTAAAGTCATTTACTGTAAGCACATTTTTTCATATCACTACTGTCTTTGAAAACCTATATTACTTTCAAGTATACATATACATATACATGGTGGTGCACACCTCTAATCCCAGCAGCTCAGGAGGCTGAGACAGGAGGATCACAAGTTCAAAGCTAGCCTCAGCAACTTAGTGAGGCCCTAAGCAACTTAGCAAGACCATGTCTCAAAATAAAACATAAGATTCTTTGGCTTCACTTCTAGACTCCCTCTCCTTTGCTCAGGAACCCAGGTTTCTGTGCTATATAGGGGCTGAAAGAACCTTAGGAACAATTCTGGGCACCCTAAAAGCCAGGAAATGTATTTAGATAAATACCATGCACCACATGTATTGTAAGAAGATGGTGAAGGACATGTACAAAGGATGAATACAGTAGTAATTGGGATGATTCAAGGCTCCATGGAACTGTGAAAGTTTTCAGGAAACACAGCTTCCTGAAAATGTGGGCTATGTGGTATTATCTGAGGAATCATTTCATCTTTACATTAAATGACTTCTCATAACTTAAACAAGAAACATTTTGTTTTAAAAGTAACTCTTTAAGACATGAAGACTTTCCCCCACAAACTCCATTTCCTCCAGACTCTTGAACATCTGATTTGTGACAGGAGGGAGTTTACCCAAAGTCAAAGGAAAACCCAGCCCCATGACTGTGCACAAGAAGACACAGTGTACTTCATGTTCTACCTCATTGCTGTTAAAGAGCTTTTCTTGGACCACTGGCATTGTCATCACTAGAGAGCTTGCTACATATCCAGTAACCCAGATCCCATCCCAGGACTACTCAATTCATTCTGCACTTTATGACCATTGCCATTCAAAGATGTGACCTTTGATCTCTCTGAAGAGGAATGGAACTGTGTAGACCCTAGACAGAAGGCTTCATATAGAAATATGATGCTAGAGAACTATAGAAACCTGATATTTCAGCTGTGTCTTCTCCTCAAACCCAGAAATTTTCACAAGACCAGGGGATAAAATATTTATTCCAAACAGAGATAAAGGGAAGTGATATGTGACTCCTGCCTCAGGACTTCCCAGACAATAATAGGTCCTTATGGGTACATATACCTGATGGAATTCTCAGAAGAAGATCCCCAGGGAGCAGAAGGGGCAACTGGATAGGCCCTGAGAAGCACAATGACTGTGCAAGAGAATAGAAGAGTCTCTTTGTCAGTGAGTACATCCAGCAGCAGGAGAGGTTCAGGTAAAACTACAGCCTGGTGTGTGCTGGTATGGCAGGTGAACAGAAGTTGCTTGGATGACCTGGTATGCTTCTGTCTTACATCCTTAGTTAACAGTCATCCAGACCTTGGAGAAAGTGGTCCTGTTGCTGGTCCCTGCTGGGGACTACTCAGCAAATGCTCTTGTTAATCTCAAATCACCCTGCTTTGTGCTGAAATGTTAAGCTCATCCCAAAGCTGACTCTTTTCCTATTGGTAAGTGTCATTTCTTCAGGATAAGGTTGTAGCTCTTGTTTGCATATTCAGGGTATTTCAGTCTCGGGGGGAAAGACAGAGGGACTGTCAGAAATGCTTGAGAAGGGTCCACAGGCAAGGGAGTGAGATCCAGAGGCAGGGAGCAGATTAATGTTTTTTAGGGTTGTATGTGGGTGTGTGTGTAACTGTCTAATGGGAGCAGGTTATCAGTTTGTGGTGGTTAGATATTCTCCAAACAGTGGAGATGACTACACAGCATTGTAAATAGACTCAATGGCCCTGAATTGCACAACTTAAAATTACTAAATTCCTAACTTTTTGAACATGAATACTTAAGATAAATAACAGAAAATCAGAAATAATTAAAAGTAAAAAAGACACGACCTTAGGGAATAAAAAGGCTGCTCTGGCACTGGAGAAGGCACTGGGTAGATCTCAGGAGCTGATATTAAGTGACTTGCCAGAGCTAGTTCCAGTTCCACAGATGGATAGGCCCTTTGCTGGTATGAACTCTTCTGTGAAGTTGTTGTAGAGCTTCCTCAAGTTCCACAGAAGCTGACATGCCTGGTACTAGACTTGGCTTGAAGTACAGATATGGAGCTCATTCTAGGGATGGCCAGGAACAGAGCTAATTACAGCTCCTTGGGGATAAATGAACCTGTGTTGTCATGGGCCCTCTTCTGCTGATGCTGCAGAGGTGGCTCTAGCTTTTGATTTGCAGCTAGAAATGGTTGTGGATTGGCTCTAGTTCTATAACTACTGCATGTAATAACATAAATTCCTCTAGATCTGTGGCTGGTTTTCATTGTTTATGTAACTTCATCTTGCTGTGACATTTTTCCAGAGTTGGTGCTGGAGAGAGAGCTGGTGACACCAACAGCTTTGTAAATATAAAATTTAAGATGATTACAAAGTTAAATTTTGTTTATGTAAAAATTTAATGTTAAATATAATAAATGAAAGAGTATAAAAGAGACAAAGAATCAAAATAAAATATATGCCATAAAAGGCAGGATATAAGGCTCTGGCACTGGAGCTGACCCTTTTATAGCTTAGGAGCTACTGTTGACAGTGGCACTGGGCTGGCTTTATCTCTGGTACTCATGCTACCATTGATGCTAGAGATACCAGTCCTATGGTATGTGGAGCTGGATCAAAATATGGAAAAGTGTTTATATTGTCTCTATATCAGACAGTAGTTCTGGAGCAGTTTTAAAATCACCTACTGGGGCTAATGCTCACTATGGTCTTGTAGCAGAAAGTGAAAAAGAATGGATATGGAGGTAAACTTATTTCTGGGACAGGAAGTACGTATAGTTCTGTCACTGGCTCTAGTTTGTGCTCCAGATCTGGAACCAAATCTTGTTCTAGAGGATCCAATTTAAAGCTAGACTAGGGCCTATAGGGGTGTTGCTGTCCCACATGTTTGGCTTGTAAAGTGGTCTAAATATTTCTTGGCATGAGGCAAACAGTATATAATCTGCAGCTTATACATATGAGAGAAAATACATAATCCTTGACCTTCTGGATTTGGCTTATCTTGCTTAATATGTGATTTCTAGTTCATCTTTTCCTGCAAATGGCATACATTCATTCTTCCTTATAGATGAATAAAACTCCATTGTGTATATATTCAAAAAAAATAAAACATAAAGGAATGGGGATGTGATTTGGTGGTTAAGCACTCCTGGTTTCAATCCCTGGTACCAAAAAATATATATATTCTTTTTCAACCAAATATCTATTGAAAAAATTTAAACATAGGAAAATGAAAGTAGTCATGGAGTATGCCATATAAATGTAAGCATACTTATTACCTTGATGATTATACTTTCAAACATTTTAATGTATATTTATATCCTTTATTAAAAATACATTGATACATTGTATAACCTGCTTGTGCGTCTGAATATTATTTTATGATCATCTTTCTAAATCCATAAATGTTTATCACTGTTGATAACTGATTAGTGTTCTTTTGTATAGATGAACTTTATTTTATTTAACTTTATTATTGCTCTTACCAACATTTTAAAAACTTTAAAACATGATTGCTGTTCCCTACTATATTGTCTAAATACATAACACTTTCTTTCAAAATATTCCACAACCCTTATGTTCTCCAATACCATGTCTTACTGTTTTTCAGACCTTTTATCCCAGAAAAGGCAATTTGCTTTTTATGTCTTCTTGTATCCTTAACACCATCCATAACACTTTCACATGGTCAGTTTTTACATATTTATATAATTACTGATGGTATGCTTCATGCTTTTTTCTACTAAATTAGACCATGAGATACTCCTAAGGCAACTTTCAAGTTTCTTTTTTTTCCTGTACTCTCAAGACAGTTACTATACTGCTGAGCATATAGTAGATGATCTTTAAATCAGTGTTGATTTAAATTAGTGATAAAGGAATAAGTGATAATGTGATATGTGAATAAGTGATATGTGATCTCTCAAAGAGTTGATAATCTTTCTGGGAGAAGTAAGGCACATGAATGGTTAGAAAATAATGCAAGACTAACATTCTAAAAAGATAGCGAGAAAAATTCTGTGATTAAAGAAAAACAAACAGAAAATCAGTGGTTCAAAGATTAGAAAAGGAGAGCTAAGCTGAACCTTAAAAGATACACTGTGTGAATTTCAGGCAGGGGAAACAGAAGAAATGAGAATTCAGGGTTTATGCAGAGGATTTGAGAGAGAGTTAAATTTAAAAGGATGAAACCTGAAAGTAAATAACTCTGAATGCTGAGTAAAGGAGTTTAGACTTGTTTAAAATAACCATTCATTGAGCATTTATGTGACTGGTGGTTCATGTGAATGATGAGTACCTCTTGTGTGCTGGATATTGGGGCATCAATTTTCTCTGTTTCATGGAATTTATTTTCTTTTAACAATAGTCCATTGAGACTATTATCAGAGGCCTTACCCTCCTTTAGCTAAATAGCAGGTAATAAAATTGAAAATGACTGAAGTTCCAGTTTACCTTAGTTGTTAGGTCCTTATTAGACTATTTTGGCCATGGAGGCCTATTGTGTTACCTACTGCACAGATACTGTGAGACTCTGATATTTTTCCAATGAACTAAATTTGGTATAAGTTAGCCAGAGTCTATTTCTATTGCTTGCAACTAAAAAGTCCTAATTGACATAGTTGTATATTATTTTCTACATTTCATTGATAAGGAGACTAAGAATTAGTGAGATTAAGTAAATTTCTAAGGCTACATAGCTAGCAAGTGGTAACTCAGAGTATGACTCTATGAGTTCTACAAAATCACACACTAAAGATTGTGTGATATGGTCAAGATTTAAACTCTAGATCTTCAAACAAGTGTTCTTTTTCCCTACACCATGCTGCCTTTCAATGAGAAGTCACTGCAGTTTTTTGAGGAGGATGGGTCTCACATAATAAAAATGGCATTTTAGAAAGGTTAATTTCACAGAAGTATGTAGGCTGGAACAGAAGAAAGCAAGCTTAAGGTAGGATAAATGAAGAAGATGAATTAAAGAATCCAGATGGGAGAGGACAGATATCTGAATAGTGAAATGACAGTGGGAATGCAAAAGAGTATAGAAAGTTACTAGTCTATTCTATCAGTTGCCATAGCTATGTGCCTGAAATGTGCATCCCATTAATGAGTTTTATACTATTTTATAATAACTTCAGCCCAATGATTTCAAATTTCAATCCAGTAAGCATAAGTCTTACTGAATTAAACAATCACTTAGTAAGCATATTATAAACTTAAAAGCAGGTGTATACAATTTGCAGCTAAATTAGGTGCACCACACTTGCAGAAAAATTGAAATATGCCTAGTGATTTTGTGATCAAGAAATATTTTATGGCTCAAAATTTCTTCAAATCATAACAAAACCAGAGGAAAAAACGATTTCATGAAATCTAGACAGATATTTTTAGGAAATGGCTCAAGTTTTTCCCACAAGTATAAAATAATCTTTTCAGAAAAAAGGTTGGCCCACTCATAATCTTCATTTTTCAAGAAGCAGAAGTCTCCAGAGATGAGACATTTTCTCCTTTAAAAAATAGTTGTCCAAACAGAATGAGACAAATATCATTACCCTATGTACATGTATGATTACACAAATGGTGTGACTCTGCTTGTGTACACCCAGAGAAACAACAACTGTACCCCATTTGTGTACAATGAATCAAAATAAATTTAAAAAATAGTTGTCCAAGTCAATAGGTCAAAAAATATGAGTTTTGAAATAAAAGAAGAAGAAATAATTCAAATGAAAGAAATTTCACTGTACTTAACAATGTTAAAATAATGCTGAGAAAGAGTAATAGTGGCTCTGATGACTATAGTCATCCCAACAAAGTACCATGTTTGGGAAGAACACAACGTATATAAAAGCTTCATATGCAAATCAGAATTACACATGACTTCATTGATAAATACTTTTCATATGAAAGAAAGTTTCTAACTTTGAAAAAGAGGTAATTAGGACACTACTTCAGCTCTCTGTATAAAATTTGCCCAAATTTTGTCCAATGCTATTCATTGTTATCTTAAATTTTTGCTTAATCACAAAATAATACAAGCTTATTGTTTAAAAATTCATACTGGTAAATAGTTACAGCTTTTTCTATCTTTTTCTTACATTTGTTTCATGTGTATGTTACTAGACATTTTCTTTATATACATGAAAAACACATGCATACATATTATGTTTACATCTATACTTTTTACACAAATGAAATGATAGTAAATGTATTGTTTTGCAACACACCCTTTTCACTAGACCATTTTATGGACATATTTTGTACATATTGAGAACTCACCATTTCTTTTTTCTAGGTTAGCAAGACAGATTTGCTCTCAAGTTCTGCTTTGGGGCATTAAGCTAATCACCTAAATCTTTCAAACACTGCTTTAGCATAAAAATTTTGACTATCCAATAAAAAGTACCTTTTAAGAAATAAAGAAATTGATGGAAATTATTTTTAATAATTCATAAAAAGAAAATTAAATGTGGCATGTAGATGATGCTTAATTCAAGCAACAAGTGTATAATAACAAAAATAAATACAGAAGCCTGAGAATTAAAAAGAGAAACTCTGGTAGTGTTGTTAACTTTCATTTTTATGTCCACTACATGTAAAGCAATTTTCAAATAATTGTTATCTAAAAATGTTGTAGAAAGAAAATACTACTGAAAAGAAAGGTTTAAGTAAACAGGCATTCTAATGTTAAATGTGGATTATCATTAATTTCAAGATCTGTTCTGAAGATTCTGCATAGCCTCCCAGCTATTAATAAAGTATGTGAAGTATCACTATTTAGAAGTGGTTGCTAAAATTATTAATTCTATAAATCTGAAAATTTAGTAAACTAATAATGATTTGTTGTGTGGCAGTTATGCATCTTTGACACATACAGGAAACAACTGGTAAACAAAATTATGATGTAATCAAAAGCTACAAGTGGTTTTTATTTGAGTAGTGTGTAAAGATTGTCCTGTTGTAAGAAAGGTAATTCATTTGTTAGAGAAGTTAGTTTATTAGAAATAAGTAGTTTATTAGAAATAAGTGTGTTCTTGTGCAAAGGAACATATTGTGTGAGGATAGAGGATTCACAGAAGAAAATATTTTGCTCCTGTTGGAGGGAAATGTAAAATGTACTTAAGAAAAGAACATGGATATGTACACATAAGAAATGATCTATGTGGCTCTGTTACAGTGTTTCTCATAAGACATACAAAAATGTATTGCAGTCCAAGTAAATAAGCCTTGAAGGAAAAGAAGAGTTAACTGCATTTTAATGAGTAAGTGTTCCTGGAGAATATAAGTTTAGAAAGGACTAATTGAGAACTCACAGGGTTCTAAGAGTTTTATATGTATTCTGTCATTTAAAGCTCACCATGCCTTGACAAAATAGGTGCTATTATAATCCTCCTGGCATACATGAGGAAACTAAAGCAAAGTGGATTTAAAAAATTGCCCAATATTGCCAGAAGTTGAAAACAAAAAAAACATGGCTTATCCACAGGTCTGATTCCAGACAGTGAGTATCATTAAAAAGTTTGGGAATACAGAAGTGGTCTAAGAAGTGTTTTAAGGAAGATTTTTCCAAAAACTGTTCATAGCATATATGAAAAACTAGGGAAGTAGCCTGAAGCCTTCAGCAAGCAGAATGTTCAACTAGTCTAATCATATATGTAACTGTTTACGTCATATTTAATCTTTCTTACAGAAAAGGCTAGATATATTCTCACAATTTCAGATGATGAAATGGTACTAACTGAAGTTTTTGATAACCTCTAAACAGAGAATGTTTACTTTTAGAAAAATACTGGCTATACGGGAAGACAGACAAACCTGCTCAATGTAACAAATTTGAAATTCTGTTTACATCTAAGAGAGTTATTAAAACAAAGAAAAGAATCTGGAGAGTTGGTAGTTCTATGTCTTGTTTCCTTCTCTTTATTAAGCTGATTTTTATAACTAAAAGCAACAATTAGCTCATCAGAAATCTTGCTCATTTATTCACTTGTAGTCATCCATGATGCAGTTGCTTCTCTTCCTCTTTCATGGCTGAGTTAGAGAAGAGTGAAGCATTAGCTTTCTTCACCTTCAAAGTATTAATACAAGATTTGCTGAAGCATTAATCTTGACAACATGCTAAAAATATACTCTAATAGAAAAACCTGACAGAGTAGAGAATAACTGAATCAAACATATTACTTCCCATCTTAACAAATTGTGACTTTGAATCACAAGGCAAATTCAACTTACTTTCGAAACTGAAAGAGATGGCACACATATAAAATAGAGTGACATAAACCAATTAAATTTACTAGCCTTAACTTTGGATCATGCTTAATTAACTGAGATATTAATCCTTATGTGGCTCTGTGAAAGGTATAACAGTACTCACTGAGCATCTTTTAAATATTTTTATCATCTTTTTATTTGTCTATTTATATTTTTGGTACTGGGGATTGAACACAGGGGTGCTTAACTGAGCTACATCATCAGCCCTTTATTATATTTTATTTAGAGATAGGGTCTAGCTGAGTTGCTTAAAGGCCTCACTAGGTTGCTGAGTCTGTCTTTGAAATCAAGATCCTCCTGCCTCAGTCTCCAGAGTCGCTGGGATTACAAGTGTGTGCCACCAGGCCTGGCAGATTAATTCTTATATAACAAGCTATGGAACAGTTTCTATCATTATTTTCTTTTATAGATGAGGAAACTGAGGATCAGGGAAGCATAACTTATCCAGGGTTAATCACACAGTAATGTTGGCAGGATTTAAATCTAGGTGGTCTGACCCTGGAGTCTGTGCTGTCACTTGAAACTCACAAGAATAGGTATCATCATCTTCCTACATTCAGGAATAGATCTTATCCTATATAAAATCAATACTGTTAAACAATAGAATATAATTAAAATTCAAAATATATTTATAGTTACAGTATTAGATTTCAAGGGAGTTTCATGCTTTCAATGAGTAGCTTCAAGTTCCTCAAAGTATAGGTTTCTCTGCTTGCTACGGGTACTTAAATGGAGAAACACCTAAGATATTTTTTTGTGTAATTCTGAATAGGACACTTTGGCATTAACTTTAACCTCTGACCTCCTAGTGTTTCAATGCTAATGAAATAAAGTCTTTAGACATGTCATAGTTTAACAATCCCATCTTTTTCATTAAATTAATTTGTTCTGGTATAATGTGTCATTCCAAGCAAGAGTCTTGTGTATGTCAGAGGAACTTTAGGACTGGTGCTCCCAAAGTTTTTGACACTGTGAGAATAAAACTGCTATCAGAGCAATAGAAGAGTGGTCATGACTGTAACTTTAATTTTACTGCATCTATTTAGGAGTCCGTTCAATTTTATTCATCAAAGCTGGTATGGTAGAGTGGTTAAGAACTTAACAACTAATATCATTCCATCTGGTTTCACATCTGAATTCTTCCAATTATGAACTATGTCACTTTGAGTAAGTAAATGAGTATCCTCAAATATGATGACAATATCATATGAATATGGTATGAGGATATGGTGAGGATAATGAACCCCTCAGTGGGTTCATTAAAATGAAATTGCAAAAGCAAAGCACTTGGTCCAGTGTTACATGTTTTTAAACATAATTTATTTTTTTAAACATTTCACTTTTTTATGTATACCTTTATTTATTTTTATGTGGTGCTAAGGATCAAACCCGGTGCTTCATATGTGCAAGGCAAGCACTCCAAAATCCTACATTTGTGAGAAAGACCTTTTGAACAAATAATGTACTTAAAAGTGTGTTAACCTAAATTCTTTGTAGGGAGGAATACCTAGAAATACCTAGAGTTTCTATCAGCATGGAAATCTGCAGAATTCTTTGTATACAAGGAAATTATACTAGATGATCTCTCAAATCCCTTCCACCTCCAACATGGAATATATTTCTACAAAGCTATTAGACTTGGGCCATTACTAAGCAATAGAAAAGAACAAAGAAAATCTAAAATATTAGGTGAGTATTTTAACTTAAGTCTGACATGGTTTGCATATGAAGTGTCCCCAAAAAGCTACTGTGTTAATGCAGGAGTGAAATGATTATGAAAGCTGTAACCCAGCAGTAGATTTGAATAGATTACTGGGTAGTAACTGTAAGAAGGGAACTAAAGGAAGTGAGTTACTGGGGGTGTTCCCCAGGATTATATATTTTGTTTCTGGCTCCTTGCACTTGTGGCCTCTCTCTCTGCTTCCTGGCTACCATGAGATGAGCAGCTTTTCTCCACTATCTCCTATCATGATGGTAGCTTCACCTCTCCAGCCCAGAATAATGGATTCAGCTGGCTAGGGACTGACCCTTTAAAACTACAAGACATAAACTTTTCCTTCTCTAAGTTGTACTTGTCAGGTATTTTGGTCTCAGTGATGTGAGATGTCACAATACATAGTAACCCAAACTAATATATATGAGGGAAAAAATGGTTATATCTAAAACAGAAGATATTGTTTAATCAATTTAGTTATTAAATTTTAAGATAAAGGTAGTTAATTATATGTAAGTTTTATACAAATAGATATGACATACAATGAGTCTGAGATTTAGAAAATAAGGTTTGTATAATTTAGAACTGTCAGGTAATTGAAAAGTTCTTCATGAAGAAAGGGAGTCATGTGGTATAAAATGTTAAAGTGATACCTGAATTTATATTTTATATATAATGTGTTTTTCTTCATTCAAAATAATAGGAGATATTCTGTAGGTGGATAATGTTAAGCAGGATCAGGTCTATTTGACCTTAGAACTATCAGAACCAAGTATTATTATTAATATCAAGGAATGACCAACATCCTTGAAATTGTTACCCTCATACAAATTAGTCCAGGAAAATATATCTATTTCTATATTTCCATGCTGCTTCTAAAATATAAGTCAAAGCATGAGTAGGAAGAAATGTTAGCAGTGGATTGAGACTATATAACAAGATTGGTCTTTTTACATACAATCTTGATTAAAAATATGTAAAATAGCAAAGAATACTAAATTTGCATTTTATGTCCCATTTTAGAGATGGGGAACAGAGGCAATAAAAATGAAATAAACTATCCAATATCTAAGACAGCTAGTGGGGGAAAAACAGAAATCAAGTCTTGGAATTCTGGCTTCAGAGTGTATATTAAAATCATGATGTCATTTATATAAAATTCTAAAAAATGCAAATTAAACTATAAGAACAAAAAATAGACTGGTGATTGCCTCGGGATAGGAATGGGATTCAGAGGGGCACGATAAAAGTTTTCATTATCTTAATGTTGGTAATGCTTTTTTAGGCATATACATTTTTCAAAATTTATAAAATTGTATAACTTATGTACAAATATTATGTATATTATATTCAATAAAACTTTAAAAAGGGATCAATTTGTGTATTTAGATAAAACCTGCCTACATGAACAAAAAATGAAGAAAACAGGTTAACAATGAACGAACTTTCAATGTTTAGCATCTTGGATATCTACAACAAAAGATACTATTAAGACGCTTGTCATTGTATAATTTGTATGTGTGTGGGTATAGAAGGGATGGTGTATATGTTCATCTCAAGGAAAGTGTAAACAGAAACAGACATCAAAAAGCTATATTCACTCTAGGTGTACTAACAGATTGTATCTGAAGCAGCATCTCACATAGAAGCATGAACATTTAGGTCACCCAATTATAAAATAATTGAACAAAGAGCATATTGCTATGCAAGAAATTTATATGTAACCTTCTGAAGAAAAATAATTTTATATTATGCTAGAACTAATATTTTAAATACAATCACAGTAGAAATTATATGGTATAACAAATTAATCAAAGAAAAATTTATTTTAGGGACCAACTCTATAAAATTAAATAATCAACAAATCACAAAATAAAAGTATATTATGAGACACTCAAGGAAGTACACACACTACAAAATTAGAGTATTGCAATTGGAATAATAACCTGCCTTTTAACCATTGTCATAGTCTACAGCTAAGGAATAAATAATTTTGAAGTGAATATCACAATAATTAGCATATTATTTTTGTATGAGGCCTTTTATAAATATTTATTCTTTTTATTATCCAAACATTTTTAGTATCAGTGGGAGTGATTAAGAAATAAATTTTGAAAAGCAGCCAAGAAACCCTCCAAGTAGATAACTTGGGATTGAAAGCTGTAATTGAGTCACATTTGATTAATATTATGAGTCAGAACAGAGGTATTTTCTAAAGGAGTCATAGTTCCCTTAAATGAAGGTCAAAGTCTTTTTACCTTTAGGATTTCACCACTGATTACTTTCTTAATTTCATGGAATACAAGCAAATGTCATAACACTCAAATGGACAGTAAATGTGAAAAGACAATCATACCACTAATAAGAAATATAAATACATAATATCAAGAAATTTTGAGGTATTTGTTAAAAATATAAATTGTGATTACCTCTTGATATATCTTGAATTATTTTTAATTGCTTCTTTTTATTTCAATATACTGAATTTTTAAAATTGGCATTTTCACAAAATATAAAGTCATTTTAAAGCTGCCTTTATAAGATTTTTTACAGAAAATTATGGCCAAATGATCAGAAAAGTGAATTTAGTAATTAAGTCAATTCAGTAAACGGAATAAAGGTGGCATTTCAAATAGGTATAGGACAGAATTATTATCGTGGTTCTATATGAATTAATTGGCTAATAAATAATTTTTTAAAAATCTAGATGCCTAACTCATTGATTAAAAAATACTAATTCTTGCGAGCACAAACCTTAACATGGAAACAAAACCATTAAAGAACTATAAAAATAAAATAACATCTATTTTAAAAAGTCCATCATTTTACCTAAAAATAAGTTGCAAAACAAATTACACTGTATAACCCCATTCATTTAAATCACTATTTCTGTAGTATATGTTTTGAGTAAAATTATAAAATGAAAGGATACACACACATCCAGTAAGTTTTATTTACCATTACCTCGCCATCCTCTACAAAGTGTGCCTGGTACATGACTTAGTACTATGTATAAAATGATAAAATAGGCATTACAATTTAGTCTACCACCCCCATTTCTATAAATTTATTCTATATTGATTTTCTCAAGTGCATATGTTTCTATACGCTAGGTATCCAGTGACATTTTTTAATAACAGGGAAAGTGTGTTTATAAATAGAGAAATGGTGTGCATGTAGTTTCCCTACAACAGAAATCTGGTTAAATAAATTAAGGCAATTATTTCCATGGAATATGCATCTATTTAAAAATAAGACACTGATTATTGGCCATGAAAATATACCCATAATCAATTGATAAATTAGAAAATTACAAAACATAATTTGATGAAGCAGGCAAGTGTAAATATGCGCAAGGAAATTTCTGGAAAGAAGTACATCAAAATGCTAACAATTGTTATTTGGTTTTTAAAATAGTATATTTTTACTATCACTGTGATTTTCTATATTGGTGTTTCATCTTTGCAATGCTCATATACTTTGACAATTGGAGATAAACAATAAAAGTAAATTCATTTACAAATTAGAAAGCATTTCCTAACTTTTAAAAAATATGTGAGTAAATGACAAAGCACAAATTCTACAATAAGTAATATAATGGTTAATCTAAATTTAATCTTTCATCATTTGAAATGAATAATACATATTTTATAATTTAATATACTACATGTATTCCATAACCAAGTTTAGATAGTGCCTATGGATTAGTAGATTATCTTCTATATTACTATGCCAAATCACCTCTGTGGATTTTTCTTCTTCTATAAAAATATAAAAATATCTTCCAATTAAATTTCTAAAAGGCTATATCCTGTGAATTTGTATTCAAATACAGTCGGGTATTTTTATGCCATTCATAAAAATGGACTAAATATCTTCCTTACCTTTCAATGAAAATTAAACACAGGTCTTTTTGGTTGTACCAAGGAAGTTGTTCTGTAGCAGAAAAGAATCCTGTAAATAAAAACAAATATCTGTTTTTAAACTTCATTTTACAAAAGTTTATTCATATACTCCAGGACTTGTAAATCATTCTTCAAATGGCTAAAATTTTACAATATAAGAAGGAAACTGGTGGCAGATGACATCGTATACACTGACAGAGGATGCACTTTCATTAGCACAAATTCCCCCTCCCATCCTGAAGTTCGTGGAATTGAAACCTGCTGCACTAAAGTATAAAACAAACCATCTGCTTTTTAACAATACTACTTAACATTTGAATACCCCACTGTTTTATCTAAAAGGTTGTTGCAAGCATTGAAAAGGGCTTCGTGGCAATTTAGCAGTAATGTTGGGGTATATATTATATGACAGTTTAAAAAGAGAAATACAATAAAAAATGGTGTAACTGACTCACGGCAACATGGGTTCGCAAACCTTGAAGATGGATATAAACCAGGCTTGCCAAACATCACAGACAGCAGTTATTAAATCTGCTACGTGGAATGCAATATGCGGCTGTCTAGCCCCTCCCCCCTCTGCCAATAAACGACTCCCCCTTTTTTCCCGGTGTAAAAACACATGCTCACAGGATATTTAGAGGAAATAAGGTTTGTTTTTTAATCACCCAGAGTCATACTATCCAATGACGCCATTCAGAGCATTTTCATCCAATTATTTTTAAAAACCAAATTTTTGTTAAGAGGCCCGTGACCAACCAAACGGGAATTCAGGATGGGCGGTTGGGAGAAGGAAAACACTCCTCTTCTTCCCTTGTTAGGAACTATGGCTGGCATTTTTACCTCATGTAAAGCTTTTTTTTTTTTTCTCTTTGAATTACAAAACTGTAAAGAAAAAAAATTTGGGGGAACAAAAACAGAACGTCTTCCAGGGGTGTGTACTTCAGCTACCAAGGAGCATCTGGGAAGGTGGGCGGAGCCAAGGGCCGGTTGCGGTTGGCCATTCGTTGGGCGTAGCGTTTGTCAATCAAAGTTGCCCAGCAAATGAGGAACGAACTAAAGGCACACTGGGAACGAAATTAACGGGAGGTCTGACTGCAAGGGGAGGGGGCTCACGATTTGAGCCCAGAAAAGAACTCGGGGTCTCATACTGCGCCATTCGACTGCGGCGCGCCTTGGTCCGCTTCTGTTGCAGCGAGGAGAGGCCTTGCCGCCGTGGCTTTCGCCCAGGAGCCTCCGCTGCCGCTGCCACCTCAGAAGCTGCCACTACAGCACCGCCGCTGCAGTCCCCGCCCAGCCCTGAGCTCCCGCTGCAGTCGCCACTGCCACCTCCGCAGACCGGGCCTTCACCGTTGCCAGAGAAACATTCGTGAGTCATTTTCTGCCCATCTCTGGGTGCGCGGTCTCTGCGGTAGTCACCACCTTAAGAGGTTTGCAGGATTGCAACATGGCAGAAGCGGATCTTAAAATGATCACAGAACCTGCCGCCCAGGGGGTTGCTGAAGAGGAGATGGCTAGCTCGGCTAGTGATTCTGGGGAGGAATCTGACAGCAGTAGCTCTAGCAGCAGCACTAGTTGCAGCAGCAGCAGCGGCAGCAGCGGCAGCAGCAGCGGCAGCAGCCGCAGCCGCTTGTATAAAAAGAAGCGGGTACCTGAGCCTTCCGGAAGGGCGAGGCGGGCTCCGTCGGGGACAAATTTCGTGGATAGGCTGCCCCAGGCAGTTAGAAATCGTGTGCAGGCACTCAGAAATATTCAAGATGAATGTGACAAGGTAGACGCCCTGTTCTTAAAGGCAATTCATGATCTTGAAAGAAAATATGCTGAACTCAATAAGCCTCTGTATGATAGGCGATTTCAAATCATCAATGCAGAATACGAACCTACAGAAGAAGAATGTGAGTGGAATTCAGAGGATGAGGAGTTCAGCAGTGATGAGGAGGTGCAGGGTGACACTCCTAGTGAAATGCCTCCCTTAGAGGGTGAGGAAGAAGAAGAAAACTCTAAAGAAAAATCTGAGGTGAAGGTTGAAGAAAATGAACTTCCTAAAGAAATTCCTGAGGTAAAAGCTGAAGGAAAGGAAGTTCCAAAAGAAAGTCCTGAGGTAAAAGCTGAAGAAAAGGAAGTTCCTAAAGAAATTGTTGATGTAAAATCTGAAGAAAAGGAAGTTCCTAAAGAAATTCCTGAAATAAAGGTTGAAGAAGAAGCAGATTCTACAGATTGTATGGAGGCAAATCCTGAAGAAAAAGAAGATCCTAAAGAAGTCCTCCAGGCAAAGGCAGAACATAAAGAACAACCTAAAGTAACAGAGTCAAAGGCAAGGGCTGCAGTAAGAGAGGCTCATAAAAGAGTTCCTGAGACAAGGCCTAAAGAAAGAGTGAATCTTAAAAGAGCTCGGAAAGGGAAACCTAAAAGAGAAGATCCTAAAGGCATTCCTGATTACTGGCTGACTGTTTTAAAGAATGTTGACAAGCTTGGACCTATGATTCAGAAGTATGATGAGCCCATTCTGAAATTCTTGTCGGATGTTAGCCTGAAGTTCTCAAAACCTGGCCAGCCTATAAGTTATACCTTTGAATTCCATTTCCTACCTAATCCATACTTCAGAAATGAGCTGCTGATGAAGACATACATAATAAAGTCAAAACCAGATCACAATGATCCCTTCTTCTCTTGGGGATGGGAAATTGAAGATTGCAAAGGCTGCAAGATAGATTGGAGAAGAGGAAAGGATGTTACTGTGACTACCACCCAGAGTCGTACAACTGCTACTGGAGAAATTGAAATCCAGCCAAGAGTTGTTCCTAATGCATCATTCTTCAATTTCTTTAGTCCTCCTGAGATTCCTAAGATTGGAAAGCTGGAACCACGAGAAGATGCTATCCTTGATGAGGACTTTGAAATTGGTCAAATTTTACATGATAATGTAATTCTGAAGTCAATCTATTATTATACAGGAGAAGTCAAGGGTACCTACTATCAAGATGGCAGAGATTATGTAAATAGGAAATACCGAAAATAAAAAAGCTGGCTGAAAAAATTTTCAAGAATCTTAATAATTAAAGCAAGCAGAAGTGAAGCAGGTTCATGTAACCTTGAAATAAATAAAAACCTGCCCTATAACCTGAACACTATTACTACTTATAAAAGTTGTGTTTTCCTATTTTCTTAGCCCATTTAAAAATTGTTCTAAAAAGTGTCTTAAGTATCAGTTTATTCTATTGAGCCTGTTATAGTGTAATGTTCTTAAAAGTATGTAAACCATTGTTAATTATATAAAGCATGTTAGTTTGGTGCTACAGTATTAACTTTTTTGGGGAAATCCTTTTGTCATGTTCCTCTTAGAATATAGCTGTGAAAACTGTCAGAAATGTTAGACAAATATTTGCTTGGAAAAAAAGATTCCTGAAATATCAATGCAAGTGTGTTTTTTTTTCCTTTTCCAGCCCAGAAGTGTAAGGGTTTAAATCTGCTTGCAGTAGCTGTGCCTTCATTAATTTGCTATAGAAATACACTACTTATTGCTAACTAGAACAGTGCATTGTGAAATTTGCTTGAAAAAAATGAGTATATTTTTAAGAATGTCTTTCAAAACATATGATTTCTGTGAATTTGTTTATGTGACATAATGGTTTATAAATTAATCATAATGAACTTATTGCTTACCACTGAAGTATTAAAATGACATAGTATTTAAAAAAAGTTATATTGTGTAATTGTTAAGTAAAGGTATCACATTTTCTTTGTAATATGTTCTACTTTACCTTTCACTGAAAATGATTACATCATTTGATACTTGTTTCATGTTCTTTTATTGCAATCTAAAATAAATAAATGTCAAATAAAGTGTATGATGCTATTAAAATCTAGCATTTTCTCCTAATTATAAAATTGTAGTACTTAGCTGAAAAAAGGAAAATTTTTAAAAAAGTAACTTTTTTACATTCTGATACATTTCCCAGATCCTAGTTCTTCTTTTGGAAGATGCACATTCAAGTTATTGAAGAGAAATGGAACAGGGGAGGGGAAGGAGGAAATGGGAAAAAAAAGGCGGAAAATGGAAGCAGTGGAAAGAGAAAGAGCCAAAGAGGGTGGGAAAGGGGAGGATTAGGGGAGGAAAAGGAGAAGAAGGAAAGGTAGGAGATGAGGGTGTGGATTAGAAAGAATGAGAGGGAGAGAAGAACTCTAGGGAGGAGGGGAAGGAAGGTAGGAATATACCACCTCAAAAGGCCATCTATTTAAGTTTATTTGTTTTTATATGACCAGAACCACCCTTCACCTTGACTTGATTTGACCATGGCTCTATTTTTCTAAAGATGACATCATGGTCTCAACTCCTCCGTACTGTACTGTGCAGCTGGTCACAGGATAATTATATCCTGAAATTTTGGTTTGAGACTACTAAGAGGATAAGACCCTTTAAACTCAAAGGGTCTTGAAAAGGGCCTTACCAAAGAACTTTGTACTAGGCATAAAGTCATAAGCACAACAAAATATAAAGTAATATCTTATTTCACATTCTGATACATACATATTTTCCTTCAAGATTTTGCAGGAAAGATCTATGACAGGATTTAAGACTTTCTTGGTCACCAGGTCAAAAATTACCTAATAATCTTCCCAAATCCCATCATATATAGTTTAATATCTTGCTTTTTATCTTTGCTTAACAAAATTCTCCCCTCCCATGCACATAAATGTAAAATCATTTACAACCCATGATATTCTATATTTAACCCTTGAACTATGTTTGGATCTTTATGTTCTTTGTGGTTTAAATATCAGGGAGCAAATTATTGATTTTAGTGAACTATTGCACTTTTGAGAGTGCTTGTTTTACTTCGGAGATTTTTGCATCCATCAAGTATCCATATGGGATGGAACTGGAGACCATCATGCTAAATGAAATAAGCCAGACACAGAAAATCAAAGGTTGAATGATTCCCTAATATGCAGAAGCTAGTCCAAAATAAGGAAAAAAGAAACTGGGGCAAGGGGTGTGTCTATCAAAATAGAAAGATTAGTAAAGAAGAGGAAAGGGATTGAGGGGGAGGGTGGAGGGACAGGATAAGGGAAGAGCAATGGAATGAATGAGAAACTTTCCTATATACATATATGAATGTACCACAGTGAATCTCACCATCACATAATATCCACAAGGCACTAATATTTAAAAACACTATAAATAGCAGAAAGATCAGTAGAAGAGGGGAGGGAAGGGGAAGCCCTGGGGACTGAATTAGAACAAATTATATTCCATGCTTTTATAATTATGTCAACATGACAACTAATGTATAACTGAAAAGAACCAATAAAAAAGAATCCATATGGCAGATTTACTTTTATGCCAGAGCCAAAAAGACAAGTATAATAATTATGGGGTACCTGGCTCCATGTGGCTGGATAGGTCCCCAAATTAGCTATATGCCATGCTTACCATATGTCACGGATAGCAGAACCCTTAAGACTTCTACATGGAATGCAAAATCCTAATAGCCTCTTAGAACTCTTACCAAAGTATTTAACACCTCCCTCCTCTGTATTTTTCATAATTCAGAAAATAAACCTCCGGAAGCACACTACATTAAGATATGCCCTGCTTGTACGTTGGTGATTTTTCTCTCCTTCATTGGCTCAAATCAGAAGGTAAATTCAAGTTGGAGGAATGTAAGAAAAGCTAATTGGAAAGACAGTTTACCACTATTTTTAACCTTTAGGTTGAAGCCTAGGGACGTGAAACAAGCAGATGCTAAGGAGTTCGCCATCAGTAAAGATAAAATTCCGGAAATGCAAGTAGTTTGTATTGGGGACTTCAACCACTTCGGCAGGTTGAGGAAGGTGGGTAGAGCCGGGAAAGTGGTTGGGCTGAAATATTCATTGGGCTGCTTGTTTGTCTATCACACCTGCTCAGCCAATAAGTGATGTTATCAGGAGCAGCCGGGTGGGAATGAAGCTAAGGAACCAAGGGCAGGGGGCTTGAGAAACGTTAACCGGGTCTTTTCTGGCGCACTGCTTCTGGCGCGCTGTTTCTTTTTGCTGTGACCCCAAACTGAGGCCAACTGCCCCCCTCACTGTCCCTAGCCCGACCTAGGAGGTGGCCGCTATCATACCTCCTCTTTCTCTGCAGTTGCCTTCACCTCCTCCTTAATGAATTCATTCCTGTCCTTAGGTTCTGAGTTCCATGAATCACTCTAAAATGTTTGTTGTGTTACTTTAATGTGGCTGACTGAGATAACAAGGGACTTTCATAAGCAGCAGCAGCAGAGGCTGCTGAAGAAGTAATGGAAAAACTTGAGCTGAGCAAAGAAAATGTCAACACAGTCAAATGATGCAGATGCCCCTTTCTGAGACGAAGAGTGCTTCAAGCCCTCTGTGCACCACTATCTCCTCACGCTGGCCTATTTGCCCTTAAAAACTAGGAGTAATGTGATAAGATAAAAGCTGAATTTGATCAGGAATTGCAGGCACTGGGGGAAAAGTATAAATCCTCTCTTGTGTGTGAGACCACCAGGGCGTGTATGAGGACAATGTTCAGTTGTGACTGAAGAGTATGAGCAGAATATTGTGAAAGTGAAGAAGTTTGAATAATGGGAATCCAGATTTTGAGGTGACTGGTAAAGTTGAGAAACAAAAAGAGGGATAAAAGTTGTAAAATTGAAAATTAATTAGAAAAAAATATCCTTTAAGTACAGACTGCTGGCTTTTTTAAAAAGTTACATATTTATATTACATTAGAATGAAATAAATACTTCAAAACTAAGGTTTTGAAGAATATTGTTAGAATAAAATTTGATCCCTTCCTCTGAACATTCAAAAATAAGAGATTGTGATCATAATTGAGATTTGTGAAGGATGTCAGATCACAGGGAATAAAGAATATCTTTTTAAAGCTAAACTAATCACATTTTAAATGGAACATTGGAATCCAAACAACAGGTTCTCAAAACCTTTATTTATTTCCTTTATTTGTGCCCTGTAGTTTTCCTGAAATCTTACTGTGCATGAAAGTGGAACCCATAAGGAAAAAAAATCATATTCATTTATGACGTAATGGCTGGAACTTAACTGCTTTTCTAATTCAGAGACAACAATTGCCCCTAACAGGAGGGTCTCTTCACCTCATGGCTGAGAACAAAGGAAAAGGCTGACTGAGATACTGACCCAACTATTTATGAGATGGGAAAGCTTAGTTTTCAAGGTCTGGAAAATATTTTGAACATAGGTTTAGAGAAAAAATATGACTTGATGAAACAAAGTGCATAACCTGTAGTAAAATAATCTCAGCAAAATTATATATTATTTAAAATTTTGTTTTTTTGTTTTTGCAGAATAAATTTTTAAAATATCAAAAAATGAACCAAATATTAAAACACATCACTTATAAGTATAAATTTTTCAGAAGATATAGAATGCAGCAAATTCTTTAAAATATCTTTATTTTTTGCTATGTAGTTTAGTCATTCTTGTCATATAACTATTAGAAAGTAACCGTGAAAATTCTTAGTATCCAACACTGAGGCTAACACTTTGGAAAAGTATACTGGAAGAACCAATGAAAGTGGGTCTTTTGCCTCCAGCTCAGAAATAGGAAGGGTTTATGTCAATTTGTGCCCAATGTGCCTTCATTATTTTGCTTTAAAAATGTAACATATAAAATACAATGGTACATTATAAAATTTTACCATTTAAATAAAGCAATGTAGAGCTAAAAGTTTTCAGGAACACATTAATATAAATTCTCTTAGATTGGTTATGGTTTCAAATTTTGCATGACTCAGGGACTCACAAAGAAAAGAAAACAATCATAATAAAGCTACTTCCCACCATGGCACTAATAAAAGTGGTGTGTTTTTCTCTTTTATTCTTTAGTTGTTTAAACTAAAATGATTAAGCTTATTTTGTTTGCACTATGCTTCACTGAAAGTTATCATAGTGTATTTTATTATAGTTTCTTCTGATTGTAAAATTTCTTCTGATATAAAGTGTGTAGAAATTTGGAACATATACTAAGAAGCATAAAATAATTTGAAGCAATTCTACATTAAAAGATAATGACACTTTACGTGAAAAATATCTTTCAATGTCTTTGTAAGCATGAGAACTGCTGTATTTAACATTAGTAAAAGCATTTCTGTTTTAAGGAAATAAGAAAATAGTTTACTCTGAACCAAATATGAATAATCTTTGCCCTGAATTCAGTTACCCTGTGGAAGACATTACATGAACTTTTATAGTCATAGAACAAAAGAAAATAGTAAATCAATACATTCACCAACAACATTGGTGGAAGCATCAGGTAGGCAGGCTACAGCAAAACCAGAAAATCTCTTCCACAGATTTTAGATGCTATAGCATTCTCAGCTTTAGGGTTGGTGGAAGCTATAGGTCTGCTAAGAAGTTTACATAATACCCAGGAGAATGTAAGGTCTGATAAAAATGTTAAGATAAATGCCTGCTACAGGGCTTAAGAAAGCCCAAGATAATTCTGGCTCTTCATCTACAATGTTCCTTCTGCCCACAATCCTGATAGTCTACTTAGCCAAGGTCAAGCTGTCTCTATAGACAGCTTCATATGACTGTTCATATGACTGTTTTATACCATTTGGTTTTCTATGCATATATATGTATATATAATATATGCATAATATTGAAAGACCTATATATACACTATATATATATATATCATATTGAAAGACCTTTTCCATATTAGTACACATTAATCTTCATTGTTTTTAATATACATTAAATGGGTATACCATAATTTATTTTACTTTTTTCTTATGGGTATTTAGCAATAGGTATTTTTCTCTTTAATTCATAATTATAAGCACTGTTTTTGACATAAGAAAAAAGTTGCATATATTTTTCTTTTTTTGGGTTTTTCTTTTTCCATGCAGAAGTTTTAATTTTAATATAATGACATTTAACTTTTTCCCCATTGTGAATTTTGGGTATTTGTGTTAAAATTTATTTTCCTCATGTTTTTCTAGTAATCTTAGAATTTCATTTAACAATTTAATCTTTATGGAATAATTTTGATGTAAAGATTAAGATACCTATACCACCTTTTTTTCGCTCTCAACACAACTAACAGTTATTTCAATGATATTCATTGAATATTGAACATCAATGTATTTAATTGCTTCTGTTTTTATCCAATTAATTCCCATATATTAGGGTCTACTTATGGAGTTTCTTTTTAGTGGTATTATTTTGTACTAGTATAAATCTTTAAAAACATTAATTTCTCACAGACATTTTACTATCTGGTAATAATTGTTCTTCATAAAACTAGTAATTTTTTTTAGATTTTCTTGGATATATTCACCTAATTTTTCCCAAAAATGAACCTGAGTTTCACTTTTTTTTTCCAAGTTCACCTCCACCTATCAAAATCCATTGAGATTTATGATTAAGATTTATTTGAATTTATAGTTCAATTTACAGACAATCAGGAACTTCATATTATCCAATCTTCCCATCCAAGAGTAAAGTTCATCTTTCCATTTTAATCAAGTATTTCTTATATTCTTCAGTAGAGTTTTCAGTTATGTGTGTTAAATTGCTTGTGAATATCTTTGTAAAGTCTGCTCCTCAGTTTTCCCTGTTGTCTGCCTCTCGCTTATGCTATTTTCTTATTTTTAAATTGCCTGTGTTTAGGAATTACTCTTTTTTTGTTGATTTATCTTTGGATAGGGTTAACTGTAAATATTGTAGGTGAAAAGGAGGGAGGAAATGAACTTCTGCATCTCAGAAGCTTTGATTCACATTTGTCTTATATCATGCTCTCTCCAAGTTGTCATGTTTTTTTCTGGAGGCTTCATCTCTCCCCAATATATGGTGTTCTCTCCTTCCTCATCCCTCACCATTACAAGCTTTGGAATAAACTGTTAAGGTCAACATGATTCCATGAAGTATGTCTTGGAGATTAGTGCTCTAACTGATGTGTGAATGTGAAAGACTTTCTCCCACTCTGTAGGCTCTCTCTTCACATTATTGATTGTTTACTTTGCTGAGAAGAAGCTTTTTAGTTAGAATTCATCCCACTTGTAGATTTATGATTTTATTTATTGTGCTTCATGAATCTTGTTAAGGAAGTCTGGTCCTAAGCTGACATGATGAAGATTTGGGCGTGCTTTTTCTTCTATTGGATGCAGGGTCTCTGGTCTAGTTCCTAGGTCCTTGATCCACTTTAAATTGAGTATTTTGCAGGGTAAGAGATAGGGATTTAATTTCATTTTGCTGCATGTGGATTTCCAGTTTTCCCAGCACCATTTGTTGAAGAGGTTATCTTTTCCCAAATGTATACTTTTGGTAACTATGTCTCGTATGAGATAATTGTACTTATGTGGGTTTGCCTCTGTGTGTTCTTTTGGCACCTCTCTATTTTGGCGCCAATACCATGCTGTTTTTGTTACTATTGCTCTGTAGTATAGCTTAAGGTCTGGTATTGTGATACCCCCTGCTTCGCTCTTCTTGCTAAGGATTGCTTTGTCTATTCTGGGTTTCTTGTTTTTCCAAATGAATTTCAAAATTGCTTTCTCTATTTCCACGAGGAAAGACATTGGGATTTTAATTGGAATTGTATTGAATCTGTATAGTGCTTTTGGTAGTATGGCCATTTTGACAATATTAATTCTGCCTATCCAAGAGGATGGGAAATCTTTCCATCTTCTAAATTCTTCTTTAATTTATTTCTTTAATATTCTGTTGTTTTCATTGTAGAGGTCTTTCACCTCTTTTGTTAGATTAATGACCAAATATTTAATATTTTTGAGACACTTGTGAATGGGGTAGTTTTCATAATTTCTCTTTCAGATTGTATTATTGAGTTCTATAGTTTCTTTGTTTAGTTTTTGTTTAGATCTTTCCAATGGTGAGAGAGGCATGTTAAAGTCCTCCAGTATTATTGTGTTGTTGTCCATTTGATTCCTGAAATTGAGAAGCATTTGTTTGGCATACACATATGCTCTATTGTTTTGGGCATAAATATTTATGGTTGTTATGTCTTGCTGATATGATTCCCTTAAGTAGTTTGAAATGTTCTTCTTTAGCTCTTCTGACTAACTTTGGCTTGAAGTCCATTTTATATGATATGAGGATGGAAACCCGTGCATTTTTATGCAGACCACAAGAGTGATATATTTTTTCCCATCCTTTCACTTTCAGTCTTTAGATTTCTTTTCGCATGATATGGGTTGCTTGAAGGCAGCATATTGTTGGGTCTTTTTTAAAATCCAAACTGCCAGTCTATGTCTTTTGATGAATGAGTTTAGACCATTAACATTCATGGTTATTATTGAGATATGATTTATATTTCCAGTCATTTTGGCTTATTTTTGGTTTTTAATTGACTTACTTTCCCCTTTGATTGAGTTTTCCTTTAGTGTAGTTCCTCCCTTTGCTGTCTTTCATTGTTTTTTTTTTTTGTTTCCTCCTCATGGAATATTTTGCTGAGAATGTTCTGTAGTGCAAGCTTTCTGTTTGCAAATTCTTTTAAATTTTGCATATCATGGAATGTTTTTATCTCATCATCAAATCTGAAGCTTACTTTTTCTGGATATAAGATTCTTGGTTGGAATCCATTATCTTTCAGAGCTTGGTATATGTTGTTCCAGAACATCCTAGCTTTGAGAGTCTGGGTTGAGAAATCTGCTGATATCCGTATTGTTTTCCCCCTATATGTAATTTGATACTTTACTCTTTTGGCCTTTAAAATTCTATCCTTATTCTGTATGCTAGGCATTTTCATTATATTTTGCCTTGGTGTGGATCTGTTGTAATTTGTTGTCCTATAAGCCTCTTGTATTTAATTTTCCATTTCATTCTTCAGGTTTTGGAAATTATTCTGATATTATTTCATTGAAAATAGTGTGCATTTTTTTGGTTTGTGTCTGTGTACATTCCTCTATCCTGATAATTCTTAAACTTGGTCTTTTTATGTTATCCCATATTTCTTGTAGGTTCTGTTCATGGTTCCTTACCATCTTCACTGTGTGGTCAACTTTATTTTCTAGATTATATAATTTCTCTTCATTGTCTGTGGTTCTGTTTTCCAAGTGGTCTAGACTGTTGGTGATGCTTTCCATTGATTTTTTAATTTGGTTGATTTTTTCCTTCATTTCAAGGATTTCTGTTTTGTTTCATTATCTTTATCTCTTTATTGAACTAATATTTTGCTTCCTGCATTTGCTTTCATTGCTTTTTATTGAACTTATCTTTTGCTGCCTGCATTTGCTCTCTTTTATCATCCTTTACTCCACAAATCATTTTAATTATGTACATTCTGAATTCTTTCTCTGACATTTCCTCTACTATGCTGTCAATGAATTCTTTTATTTTGGTGTCTTGGTTTGTTTGGGGTGCTTTCTTTCCTTGTCTTTTCATGTTTTTTTATGTTTCTTCCCCTCTAGCAATGCAGAGCAAGGTATTATGTTTTCTACCCTGTAGATTTATACTGTTCCTCTAGGTTTCTAATACCTTGCCTTTAGGGGGAGATCAATATTAACAGCACCCAATGCAAACACTATGTAGCTTTAAATCAATTAACCCCTATTAAAACATTTATAGTTTTGTCCCAATAAACGAAATTGATGTATTCAATTATTTTCTACAGCATAAGCAGTAGGTTTGCAATAGTGTCTACAGTTTCTAATGGTGGACAAAAAGAGAATGGAGGGAGGTGTAGGGTGTGATGTTTATTAGGTAGGAGGTGATAATCTAGAGATATTACACCATAGGAAGAGTGAAAGAGGAATCAAGAGAAGTTGACTGTTAGCTGGAGAGAAGAGAGAAAGTGATTCTCAGGTGTAACCAAGCCTGTAGGGAACTTGGAAGTGGTCTTCCAGGTCCTAGCCTTTGTCCCTAGATGGAAGTGGCTACATCCCTACTTGGTGGTGGTGGCAATGGCTAACCTGTAGGTACCTTGATATTGGGCTTCTAGTCTCCAGTCAGTGTCCCATGATGGAAGCTCCCTCAAATAAAGATGGCAGTGGCAGCAAAAGAGGTAATCCAAGATGGCTGTGGAGGTGACCTAGGATGCCTGACCACTTTCAGGATGGGGCTGTGAAGGCAGACAGTGTGGTGGCTTTCGGTGGCCTGTTCAGATATGCAGCACTGTGGTGGGCCTTGTTGCAGTGGGATTTTGCTTCCAGGCTCTGTCTGTTGTCCTAGGGTGGTATCTATGGCATTAGCAGCAGTGTCACAAGATGGAGGCTGGCCTGGGGAGCCATGGGACCATTTCATGTGGGCTCTCCTCTCCTCCTTGCCAGGTAGGCCTTAATTATTTCTTTCTACTGGTTTTAGAATTGGGTTGTTTTATGTTTTCAAGGGCCTTGAGATACATCATTAGGTTTCTTCATTTGGAATATTTCTCACGTTTTTATGTAGGCACTCATAGCTGAAAATTTCCTCATCAAACTGCCTTTATAGTGTCCCAGAAATTCTGGGAGATAAGTTGTATCACTATTCTCTTTTAAGTTTAGAATTTTTAACATTTTCTCCCTCAAATTTTTCTTTCAATCATCATTCAAAACTGTATGATTCAATCTCCATGTGTATATGTAGTTTCTGTGGGTTTTGTCTTCCTCATTTCTAATTTCATTCCATTATGATCTGATAAGATGCAATGAATTATATTTTTTTGTATTTTTGAGTTGCTTTGTTGACTAAAATATGGTCTGTTTTTGTGAAGGTTCCATGAACTGCTGAGAAGAAAGTGTATTCAGCTCTTTGGGGATTAAACATTCTATATGTCTGTTAGGTCCATTTGATTCATAATATTTTTCAGGTACAAAGAGTCTTTACTGAGTTTATGTCTGAATGACCAATCTAATGCTTATGGAGATGTGTTGAAATAACCCAGTATATTTGTACTGGGGTCTATCCCAGGTTTTGCCTTAAGTAATGTCTCTTTTATGTAATTAGTTTCACATGGTGTGGGGGCATAAATATTTATTTTTATTATTATAACTTCTTGTTTGTTTCTGTAAGTAGTAAGAAATGAGGGTTGTTGTCTTTTCTGATTAATTTTGCATTGAAATCTGATTTGTCAGATATGAAAGTAGGTACCCTTGCTTGTTGTTGGACTCCATTCACATGGATATCAATTTCCATCCTTTTACTTTCAGCCTGTGGCTGTCTTTGCCTGTAATTTAAGTCTCTTGAAAACAACATATAGTTGGGTATTGTTTTTTAATCCATTACATCAGCTCATGTCTTTTAATTGGAGAGTTGAGATCATTTGAATTCAATGTCATTATAGAAAGATGTTTTTTAATTCCTATCATGTTGATTTATTTATAATGTTTAATTTAGTTCTGTTTCTGATTTATTTAGCTCCTCTTCAAATTACACTTGTTAATTTGTGAGCTTTGGGTTTTTTTTTTTCTCCTCTATGGAGTATTTCTTTAAGTTCTGTATTCTGGAGTGTTGGCTTGGTAGTCATGAATTTTTTTTAGTTTTTGCTTATCTTAGAAGGTTTTTAATTCTCTTCAATTTTCAAGGATAGTTTTGCAGGATATAGCAATCTTAATTGATAATTTTTTTCTTTTAGGACTTGGAACACATCATACCAAGCCCTCCTGGCCTTTAGAATTTCTGCTAAGAAATCAGAAGTGATTCTGATAGGCTTGCTCTAAATGTGACCTGACAGTTTTCTCTGGAGGCTTTCAAAATTCTATCCTTATTCTTTATGATATGCATTTCTATATGTTAGGTATTTTAATTATAATGTTTCATGAAGAGGTTCTTTTTGATATTGTATATTTGGGGTTCTGAATGCCACCTTTATCTGAATGTCAATTTCAGTCTCAAGATTTGGAAAATTTTGTTATTATTTGCCTGAAGAGAGGTTATCCATTCCATTAGTCTGCCGCTTACAACCCTCCTCAGTTCCAATGATTCTTAAATTTGGTCTCTTAATGTTGTCCAAGAGTTCTTGTATATTCTGATCATGGTTAGTTATTTTCTTTAATAATATATGAGTGTTCAAGGCTTACCATTTTGTCTTCTATCTCTGAGATTGTATCTTCAACATGGTCTACTCTATTAGAAAGACTTCGAACTGAACATTTTATTTATTTTGTTTTTCATTTCCAAGATTTTTATTTGGATCTTTTAAAAATATTTCTACCTCCTTACTGAATTTGTGATTCATATCTGGTACTCACTTCCTTAATTCATTCAGTTGTTTTTCTGTGTTCTCTTAGAATTCATTGATTATTTTTAAATAATTCTTTATTTTATGTTTCTTCCACTTCAATATTTGGGGGATCATTTTCTTGTGAATTATGAGCTTTAGTTGGTGACTCATTACCTTGTTTTTTATATTTCTTGTATTCCTATGTTGGTTTTTATACATCTGTTGATGATGGATTTCTCTTAAACTTTTATGTGTGTGCCTTTGTAGAGCGCAGTTTTCAATTGCAAAAGTGTTCTAGCACGATCTAGATTGCCCCTCTTGTAGGTATGGCACCCACAACCTGTGTGTTATTTCTCTCTATTATTGCTATAGCAGAGGATGTCCATGAGTGAGATATAAGGGCCCATGCCTAGCTGTTTCTACATGGGCTTGGTCATTAGTTTAGATTTTTGTTTCTTCTATTCATTGCATTAACATACAGCTGATGTTTGAGTGTCATCTATTTGTGTGTGGAACAAAGTACACTGTCTTTTGGCTAAATTTAGTTCAGAAGCAGAGTCCCTACCCTGCAAACTTGTAGTGACTCTGGAGGTTCCCAATACCTCACACTACAGGGAGAAAAAAGAATAAGAACAACCAATGCAAACAATAAAGAGCATTAAATACTTGATTCCTACAGGGCAATTAAAATGCTAATTATCACAAAAAGCAAGAATGGTCAGGTCAGCAATTAGCAATGGCAAAATTCATTAGTAACTATGAACTATATCAGGCATTAAAGCAAACAACAGGTGTCTACTATGTCATCCACAGCAGTAATAATTGAAACAACATGAATGGTGGAGCAGGAATTATATAAAACAATTAGTTCTAAAAGATGGTAGAAATACAGTTAATTATGAGAAAATAAAATGTGTTAGGAGGGTGGAAGAGAGTTTACAATTTCAAAAGGTTAGTGGAGGTCACACAGAAGAGATGGAGCAGGTAACAGTTATAAGGAAGGAGTAGAAAAAAATAGGAAAACCAAAGTAAAGGGGGAGAGAAAGAGAGAATAAGAGAATTTGGCTGTTAGTGGGAGAAGAAAAGAGAAAAAGAAACAAGTGATATAAACAAACCAAAACAAACAAAAATAAACAAACAAAAATTCCTAATCCTCAAAAGACAGGCAAGGAAAAATAACATTCTCTCTCTCTCTCTCTCTCTCTCTCTCTCTCTCATATATATATACATATATATATATATATATACACATATACATAGATATACATAGATATACATATATAGATAGATATAGGTATCTATCCACATAGAAATACATATATAGATAGATACAGGTATCTATCCATCCATGAATCAACCAGCACAGCAAAAATACCAAGGGAAAAGAAGGAAAAAAATTTCTTTATGAAAAATGAAAGAAGGAATTGATTTCACAGAGGTGGTCAAAATAGTTGATGAGAATGGATGGTCACTGCCTACGCTCATCTGTTCTTTCCATTTCTTCTTGGGCTCTGTGATCTCTGAGAAACAGTATTCCTGATGCTTGAATCCTGAGACATGAAACACCTAGAAATGCAGCCTTTCTCTATTCCACCATTTCAAGAAGTCTTAAAGATATATTTTCTTAATCCCATGTATGAAGTGATTCTGGAATATCTAGATCATTTTGTTTCTCTGTCTTCAGAGAATACACATGCAGATTGGTAAAATTTAAAGGGCCTTTCAATCCACCCTAAATAAATAATAGCAAATTTAATCTCAAGAAAAGTGAAATAACAACACAGATAACAGAGTTACTTATGATAGTAATAGAGGTAATGAAAGTAATTATTATAAAGTGCATATCTAAAACATTCTACATAAAAATTCTGATCAATACAAGGGAATTGCAAGTGCAATTTGCCAAAGTAGACAACTTTATCATTATCTGTGATAAAACTGTTCCTCTTGTTGAGGAGTTTCAAGCAAAGGGAAAGTTATTAATGATGTGATATTCCAGCTTCTCAAGGAGATTTTAGCTTGTATTTTTGTAAAAACCAAAAGTCCTGCGTGGATAAGTTTCTAAATTTTTGCTAGACATAGACACATTTATATTCTTAGCAAATATTAATAGTGTTGAGCACTAAAATCCAATAATGCTTCTCCTTTTGAATAATTGGGGCATTCAACTATAGAGAGCACATTTCTCCTAGAGAACGCAAACTTCAAATGACCATTAGAATCCAAAGTTGATTGAAGAGAATAGTGAAATGGTCAAGTTGTATCTTGTCAATATTGAGTGGTGATTGACCCAAGTCCTGATAGGAAACAGAGAAAGTTACTTTGTTTTTAAATATAAAAAGTTTGGGGCATTTGTTCATAAATCAATTCTGGGTGAAAAAAGAAGTTCTATGTTCAATCTCTACCACACTAAAATGTATTTTTTCTTAATCTTTGGAAGGCAACTTGGTATAATAGGATGCCTATAGACTTTGGAGTGACCATTGCTTCTTTAATTATGAGTTATGCCATCTTTAATAACGGAATCACTTTTAAAAATAGAGGACATATGAAATTATGAGTCTTATCTCTGTCTATATTTTTATACTATTTATTTTACTTTTGCAGTCAAATTTTGAATATATACATAGAGTAGTAGAAGTCAAAATATTAAACTAAGTCTACTGTAAGGCACTTGTTAGAAAGAAGGGAATTTACATATTACCAATAAAAGACAAGAGTTTTAATTAGGAATTAGAAGCTCACCCATTTCTAGACTTAGTGGTTCAAATGCATTTCTAATAAATTTTGGGGAAAAAATTCAATTTGGTAGACCCAAAACATAATTTTGCAGAAATTATTTTACATGAAAATATGGAAATGTGGTAAGGAACTTCCCCAGGCAACTAACATAGTTGTTGAACAACACATTCATGAAATATTTCACTATAGACATGTTCTCTGTAAAATGTGTATTCTCTATTATCTACTATCAATTCTGACTAAGAATGTGGCCAGCAAGATTTATTTGCTGTGGCCCATTAAGAAAAGTGGGTGTAGGCTGTGTGGAACTGTGGTTTTTAGTCCTTGGATCTCTGCCATCTTCAGGATTGGGCTATTCCATGACAATTCAAGATGAATGAATATTTTACTCCAATTATCTGGAGTCTATTACTCTGTGGATACAGTACATATGTTCTTTAAATCCTCTAATACTTTCACGGTGAGTAAGTATATTCCATTGCATAGAAGTATTCTATTTTATAAGACATAACTGGGTGAGGTAAATGAATCTTTCCCTAGAAACTGAGATTTTGAATCTTAAAAAATAGTTCTGAACATAGAGATTCGTATGCAAGTTGAAACTGTACAGATTTGAAACATTTCAGAGAAATTCATCTCTTGAAATATCACTTGCTTTATTTGATTTTCTTTAACTAACTTTGCAAGTGACAGACTGTTATCTTCTGGATATCAGGTATACCCCAAAGGAGCTCATGTTAGGCAACGGAGCAATGTTCAGAGGCAAAATGATTAGATTATGAGATATGTGACCTAATCAGTGAATTAATCATTTAATGAATTAATAATTTGAAAGTATTACTACACTGGGTGGTTATTATTGGCAGGTGGCACCCCAGTGGGAGAAGTAGGGCACAGGAGTTATGACTTTGGGGTTTGTATTTTGTCTCTGGTGCCTTGATCGATCTCTCTCTCTCTCTCTCTCTCTCTCTCTCTCTCTCTCTCTCTCTCATGCTACTGTAAGGTGAACAGTTTTCTTCTACCACTCCCTTCTGCCATGATTTCCTGACTCTTATCAGGTCTGGAGTGATGGACATTGGCAGACAATAAACTGAGATCTATGAAACCACAAGCCCAGAATAAACTTTTCCTCCTCTAAGTGGTTCTTTTCAGGTATTTCAGTCACAGTGAAGAAAACCTGAGTAACATAAAGAATTTTAGTATTTAGCCCAATGTTGAGCTTACAGAGAGAAATTCATGGAGATGGAGGTAGAGAGGTTCAGTAAATACTTGGGACATAAAGTGCATTTTTTTTTCAGATTTTGTAATATCTGCACATATTTGATGAGATTTCTTGGGGATGGGAAATAAGTCTAGATAGGAAATTCATTTGTGCTTCATATACACTTTATATATTATCTTGGTGGTAATTTTATAAGCTATTGTTAGCATACCTGTGTTTGGAGTTTATACCATCACATGAGTCCAATGTGGAATTTTCTCCTGGTGGTATAATATAGGTAATCAAAAACTTCTAATTTCAGAGAATTTCAGAGTCTGGATTTTTGGATTAGGGATTTAAATCTGTACTATTATCAAGGGGAAGAATGCTCTAGGAAGTAATTATTTTTACTTTTATTTTTTAATTTTGATTCATTGTACACAAATGGAGTACAACTCTTGTTTCTCTGGTTGTACATGAAGTAGAGTACTACCATTTGTGTATTCATACATGTACATAGGGTAATGATGTTTGTCTCATTCTATTATCTTTCCTTCCCCTGCCCCCTCCCCACCCCTCATTTCTGTCTACACAATCCATCCATCTTCCATTCTTCCCTTACCTCCCCCAACTCATGTTATGTATCATCAGCCACTTATCAGAGAAATCATTCGGCCTTTGTTTTTTGGGGGAGATTGGCTTATTTCACTTAACATAGTATTCTCCAACTCCATCCATTTACCTGCAACTGTCATAATTTCTGGCCTCTATTGCAGCACAGAGGTTACCAAATACATTTGTATGAATATACATAGACATTCTGGCATAGTCTATATTTTTCAGTTTCTATGGAAGTTAGAGAATTCTAATAACTTCTCTATAGTACCATTTCTTTCAATGTAGTTGGATTTCAGATTTGTATATGTAACTTTTGGAAAACATAAAGGCTACCTGAATATCAAGAGGATATTTTTTTAAAAAGTCTACTCTGACGTAAAAAGTATACTGGTAAGCCAGGTATGGTGGCCACATCCTGTGGTCACAGCACTGGAGAGGCTGAGGTGGGAGAATTGCTTGAGTACAAGAGTTTGAGATTGACCTGAGAAACAGAGACCTGAGAGACCTTATTTCAAAGAACAAAACAGAACAAATAGTATATTGATACAAGATTCTTCTCTATGCTTCTATTGTGATTTTTCTGCATTTTTATCTACTTCAGCACTTAACATGGATTTTAATGTCTGGATGTCACAGGAAAGAATACTTGATAAGAAGATACTTGATCCTGCCATAATTGTATAAGCTTGAAAAAATTTTCACCCAAATGCAAAGATTCATTTTTTATTAGTCTGCTTCTTATGAATTTGTTATGGAGATAAACTTTAACCATGAATATTGTAAACATCTGCTGTGGCAGATATAAAATGTCCAAATATATTTGTATGCATAGTAGAATGATATTCTGGTTTAGATGTGGTGTCCCCTGAAAGCTCACGTGTGAGACAATGCAAGAAGGTTTGGAGGAGAATGAGTGGGTTGCGAGAGTCTTTACCCAATCAGTGATCAAATCCCCAATAGGGATTAACTGAAGTGGTAGCGTATGGCTGGATGAGATAGGAATTGGGGCACAGCTTTTGAGTACATATTTGTATCTGGCAGTGGAGACATCTCTCTCTGCTTTCTGATCATCATGTGAGTTGTTTCCTTCTGCCACACTCTTCCACCATGATGGAATTGGCTGTATATGGACTGAGACCTCTGAAATTGTGAGCCCTTAAATAAATTTTTCCTCCTCTTCAATTGTTCTGGTCAGGTATTTAAATCACAGCAGTGAAAAAACTTGCTAAAAAAATGATATAAGGAAAATAAAGTAATATTATTTAGTGAATACCTATAATGTTTCATAACTTGAAATTTAAGTAATATGTAATAGCAAGTTTGTTTTCATATTCACATGGGAAGGATATGCAGTCTTATATGTATTGTTACGTACTCATCAGGAAATTTTCTCTAAGTATTTCCTGAGAAACCTAGGCTTGTAACCTCATGAATATTTTGACTATCTCTTTCATACACATCTCAACTGAACCGATTGCTAAACACATTCTAATATTTTCTATATATTAGCTCTCAAATCCATTCCTTCTGCTCTTCTCTAATGTACTCCTAGAGTCTTTTTTATTCAATAAGCAGACTTTCCAAGCTACATCAAAGCATAAGAAAACGTATTTCATCATTTCTTTATCTAGCCAACAATATTATTTGTCTAGAAAAATATTCCTCTAGTTTCTAGTGCACCAGAAAGTTTCTGAGGAAATATTACTACAGTTTCTAGTGCACCAGAATGTTATGTTTTGAGCTACTTGCTTTTCTCTATCATTAACTACCTCACCTGATCACCAGAGCACTTTTATCTAAATCCTACAACTGACTCTCCTCATAGACTATCAGCTTATTTGCCTGTGGGAAGACAAAAGACAAAGATATTACAGATTTCAGGGAAAGAAATTTGGTTTGTCTTACATACTGGATAATTCTCTTGACAGCTGTCACTATTAAAGTTCAACTCTCCTTCCAGAACCACTATTGCAACAGAAATGCCTATATGATGAAAATTTTAAATCTTACCCAAGTATTTATTCTAATCAATAGCCACTATGACAAATCTCTCTTTATAGTATTTTGCCACAACTTTTATGCCACAAGAAATTGCAGTGATTTCTCCATATATTTTCTCAAAATATGTAGATAAACTAAAAATATCTGCTTTATCTTAGCTTTTCATTTCACACGAACTAGTTTGATTTGATCTGCTTATCCTGAAAATAAAGAATAATTATGAATTTTCTGGAATAAATATCTTTGAAGAAATGGTGTCCTAAGATTCTTCTAACTTAATCATAATTCCTCTCTGAAAGCACACATTGTATCTAATTGCCAGAATATTATAATTTGAAGCAGTAACAGGTTTGCAGAGACAGTTCCATCACATAGAGGTTTGACATTGCAAATGAAAGTTCTAGTGACGTTTGGTGAAAGATTATCAGAGGATGAAATTTAAAACCTGAGAGCAACTGGTTAAGTTTAATCATCAGCGAAAATAAGTTTGTCATCATTGGTCTTCTGCACTTTTTTCCTATGGGAGTAAAATCAGCATGTGAAGGTTTAATTTGGTGAATAAAATAAGAATTTATTCAAAATGGTTTTAAGTACACAATGAATTGCAGATAGAATGTAACAAAAATCTGGCAATTTTCTTTGTTTACATATATTACAGGAACAAGATGTGTGATTCCATAGTATTTTTGCCCAGCTTTATAGTTAACTAAATCTTTTTCAGTGTTGTTACCTACAAAATAGGTATACCAAAAGTCTAGAGGCAAATCCCAATCTTGGAACCAATATCTTTATTGTAATTTTATCTTAAGCAAACAGAAAAAATGTTGTGGGATGTATGGTGTCCACTTTTAAGGATGGGAGAATGCTAAATTTTAAAAGTTAGATAGCAAGCTTTAGTCAAAGCCCATCATCTTACTTTTCCTTTTAATCAGGCTAATAATTTTTTAAATGAAAAATATATGTATCCTCATCTATGTATCACAATAAATTGGGCATTTTTGCCTGGTGTTCGACATGTTAATATTAATTATTTGAAAACCCTCTAACAAACTTCTTTTTGACTTAAAGAAGATATAATAATAAACCAGAAACTTTAGAAATCTCTCTGGCAAGAGATAGAAAATTAAGTAACCCAATGGCTATGTTCGATTTCTCTTAAAATTCTGAAATCCATTTGTATGTGCAAGAAGAATATGCATACAATAACATTGGTCATCATGATTTTTAAGAGAAATCCCCTAAGATACTAGTACTCATCATAATATAATTTGAACATACCGTAACTGTTTGTCTATACATTGTTGCATTATAACTATTTTTATATTGCCAGAACAGAAATCTGCTGCATACTACATAATATTAAACTGTTAGCCAATTTTTTTTACATCTTTTTCTGACTCACATATATGCCTTTTAGGTTGACCAAATTCAATTTAACATATTTGAAAAATAGATATATCATTATCTGTGTCCAAATGCTAGTGCTAAGAAAGTTATAAATAAGAATCTTTAAAGTAGGAAATTATATAGACTAGACATGACATCACATTTATGAAAGTGCAAAATAAAAAGTGCCACTGCCACCACTATTCCCCTCAGTGCTTGACATGGTTTCACTGGGAATAATGAAGATTCTTGCACGGTCTAATCTTCTGGGAAATGTGGACGTGGCATGCTCCTTCTTGTTTTTGTGTTATTTCTGATTGTTATTGGGTGTTTACATTTAAAGATTTTGGTAAAAATTCAGGCATTACGTGATTTGGAACATAAAAATAGCACTGCACAAACCTTAATTGATTTCACATTAATATTACCTTAAGCAAACAGAAAAAATGTTGTGGGTCAGATCAGCAAGAGTTATTGTCCACTGCTCTCAGTTAGTTTAACACAGCCAAACTGCCTGTCTGCTTTAGCCCAAACCAGAATGTGCCCCCCTCTTAGAGAAACTGTTTTCACAGTTCAGGGACCACAGTGGATTGCATATAAGATTAATGGGAAGCTGGATCTTGGGTGTCAATTAACTATTAGCAGAAGGAAGTTCCACTTTATATACTATAGACAGGTCAAAAGGTATTTATGCTTCAGCCTCCCAGAGATGTCTAAGTACAACTGTTCATTATCCTTGATATAACTTTAAACCATGACGTGTCAAAACCTATATAGTTTATGAGGATGAACTTGACTTTTATTGTTCCTAGTAAGACGAAAACCAGAACCAGTTAATGGTTTAGTGATGTTTTGTTTAGAAAAGTAGGAGAACATGATTTGTTTTGATTATACTTGTCTATCACATTCCCTTAGAGCTTTACCACCTCCCCTTCTATGTAACCTCAAAAGAATGTACTCAAGCTGAGTGTATAGATATATATATATAGATCGTGTGTGAAACAGTAGCTGGACTTAGAATTTAGCCATGTAACAGTAAAGTTAAAAGAAAGCCTCAGATCTTCGAGTCTGTGTTGCTTTATTCTCATCGCCGACACTTCCCCTCACCATGCTGTGCCATGACCCCTGCTAAGGCTGGGCCTTGGCACAACAGCACTTTCAAAATAATGATTAAAAGTTGTTCATTGCTTTAAAATTTGCCTTCAAAGTATATGGAATTATAATATACTAAAATAATTTGATCAACTGAATAATATGGCAGATATAACAAATAGCTGTATAAGCCATTAGTTCAACTCTGAAGGTATTTCTTTTGTTTTTACCTTTTTTTTTCATTTTGCTACCAGGAATTGAACCCAAGCATTCTTAACCACTGAGCCACGTCCCCATCCCTTTTAATATTTTATTTAGAGACAGGATCTTGCTGAGTTGTTTAGGGATTGGCTAAGTTGCTGAGGCTGGCTTTGAACTCACAATCCTTGCAGCAGCATCCTGGGCTGCTGGGATTACAGTCATGGGCCACCACACCCAGACCAAAAGGTATTTCTTACACGTCTAAAATGTGTTCACCTAACCATATGGAGTGCTTCATATGTACCAAGCTCTGTGCTAAGTGCTTCAAAATACTGTTAGTTGAGGATGTTCTGTGACACCACATGTCAATATAAGGGTAGAAGACAGAGATAGACTCAAGTATGTTTGAAAATCACTTCATTTTCTATAACAAACCAATATCTACTTCTTAGCCTCCATTCCACAGGACTCATGGAAACTTAAACTCTCATTTTTAAGGTTCCCTATCCTGTAGAGTTTATGCTACATGTTTAAAATCTCATACTATACCAGTATTTTAGGTAAGGGATTGATCTTCAGATATCTGACCCAGCATATGACACTGAGATGCCCATTGATCTCAGCCTAAATCACTCTGTCAAATATGGGGACACATATGCAATTTTGTACCATACCTGGATACAGGAATCTTAGTTGAGCCTGAATTACTGTGTCAAGGGTTTCACACACTCCTCAGTCATTCCTCTGCAGGAATTGTTACATCTTTAGCAGTGCTGACAGGAACAGAATCTCAGGAATATTTTCCTTTCATATGTTGGAGGATTTGTGTCTAGATTTGTATGCGTATGGCCTGACTTCAGAGGAACCCAGGAATCCCATTTGTTTAGTGCAATATAGTGGCCAGGTTCTCAAGCCCTTGAATCAGGTAGAGCTAAGTTCAAATTCCCAATTCCCAATCTACTGGTTGTATGACTTTGAGCAAGTTATCTGACCTCTTTGAGTTTGTATCATTATCTTTATATTGTATATTTAAAAATCACATATCTCATAGGGACATTGCAAGGATAATTTGAAATAATGTATGTATTGAAAAAGCCTGCTAAAGGTAGCATTAAGTACATGATAGCTACTCTAGAAAATATAAAGTAAATTAACTTCAAAGGATTGGGAGCCTCAAAGTAGACCATATTGCATTATAAAGATTTTTAAGGACTCTAGAATGTGAAGATACTATTTAAAGAAACTAAAGGCCCTCATCTTTTTTGAATTAATTTTAAATTAGTGCTATTAAGATGCTACAAATGACAAATTGATTTTTCCTTAATGAATGATTCTGCCTTCTGATTGGTCCAGACCTTCCTGACTGATGATAAAAATCTTTAAAGAGATTGAAACTCGTCTGGTCTTCTGGAAGGGTTCTTATGAACCATACTCCTAGAATTTTTCCTCCATCAACATATATGATACAAAGTATGTGCTTGTTAATGGAAATATTAGGTCTAGACTATGGAGATCTGTAACAAAAGCAAAACCAAAACAAAATAAAATTTAAACAAAAGGGAAATTGATATGAAAGAAAATTTTCTGATATACTTTTTACAAAACCTACAAAGAGACTATAAATATTATATCATTATGGAAAGATGTATTTGTGTGATCATGTGCAAGGGCTAGAACTTAGCACTGGAGATGAGTGAGAACAAGAGTGGCCACTGCCTTTCTTAGTATTGAACAAAAAACAGACCAGAGATTAGTTTTGTTTCTGAGAGTTACACATAAGATTGTGTTATCTCTCTTTGAATATACACATTTCTTAATGCATATTCAAAAAGCCACATACCTAAGGGCATTTCAACCAGGTTGTGAACCCATCTCAACATTCTAACTCTGAAACATGCAGAAAGCAAGAGGAAGAATATTTAGTCACTGAACAAAAACAGTATCAACAACACTATTGTTATTTTCGTTTATGATCTTCCGGTTGCTTTTTTTAAAACTTCCAGTTTCTTGATGCATAATTGTACATACTACTAATAACCACCTTGATTCATAGTATGTTATTTTCCTGTATCATTAAATAATCATACCAAAAACTAAAGTAATTAAACCTCACTGAAACAATGCTTCCATATAAATATAAATATAGAGTAGAACACCATGTTGGCAGTTTATTTTGAAGTTAATAATTTTGTCATTAGGAAAACTAATGTTAAGTGTAAAAATGTGCTGATGACTTAAAAAACAAAATAAGACCATTGTTAATTGTTAAAGTAAATTTACTTGAGCAAATAACTGTTATATATAGAGGTGAGTTGAGATATAACCATATTTGTTTGTTATTTCCACTTCCACCATACAGTCTTAAGATTTGGCTTTTGAAAGTGAGGGAAGCAGGAAAAAATTGGGTAAACTGCTATAAATGAAGGTATCAATAGCAGATAAGGGGTCCTATCCTTTATCCAATGTCTTTTCATTCATATATTTTTAGATGCTTTCACTAACACTTCAGATTTTCAGTCTTTCTCCAATAGATGATTTTAGAGATAGGAATAGCAAAGAGAAAAGGATGGAGTGGAGATAGGAAAAATGAGTAAATATATTTTATGTATTTATATTGATATATTTGTGTATTTTGTTTCCTTGTGATGCTATTCTAAACAAAAATAGACTCATGATGGGCTTGAGAATTAGGTCATACAGATATGTACATTCCAAAGCACTCTCCATGCTTCTTTAATTATCACCTCCTCCCCATTTACAGGTATTTGTTCTCTCTCTCTGTCTGTCTTTTCTATTGAGATCCATAAGTGTTGAGGTTATGTTATTCTTATTCACTGTGACATTCCCAGGTGGTTAGAAATAAAATTGAACCTTATATAAACCAAGTAAGGAAGTTTGTGGAATAATCATAAAGTAAATTCTAAATTACTGTATATTAATTTTCCTATCAATCCTACCAAGCTAGTTCATCAACATAGCATTCTAGAAATCATTTTCCTATATTTAAAAAACTACAAATGGCTAATACAAATTTTTTATTTTAATAAAAATAAATACATTGGCAAGGCACTTTACATGCATCACCCCAATCAGGGAGGTTGCTCCATCTCTTTGGGGGAAGAGTGGAATTTTTTAAAAATGTTTTTCTTCAGGGGAGGAAGAGTGGAAAGCTGTTCTCTTCTGTTCCCATGAGACTCTCCACCCCACCCTGCCACTATGTTTGCTGGGTATTGAACTCGGGGGCTCAGACAAGCTATGTAAGTGCTCTACCACCAAGTCATATTCCCCAACCCCCAGGAAGCTTTGGTAATAAGGGTACTAGTTGTAGCACTTTCCTGTGACTCTTGATTTGGCTGCACATGCTTCTTTTGGTTGTACCCTCTTTCCTAGTGCTATACCAATGTTCAAGTCAACCATAGGCTGAAGTAAATGCTTATGAAATTATTTGTTTATATTCAAAACCATCCTAAGAGGTATGTAAGATATTTATTATTATATCCATTCTGCACTTCACAAACGATATACTAGAGATTCAGAGAGATTAAATGATTTATTGCATGACAAAATCGGAACTAGAACAACAGACTACTGGGTAATGCTTTTATGCAAATTCATATATTCATTCAACTTTCCACTGTCTCACTTTTTCACTCAAGCTAATTCACTTACTCATTTGTTTATTAATCATTTTTTATGTATCAGACATGGCAAATAGTTGATTTTTTAAAAAATTATATTTCATTGCAGAAATCTGTTCTCACATATTTGTGCCTTGACTCTATCTAGGTTAATAATCAATAGTACCTAATGAAGTAAACTATTCATTGATTTCACAAATATTGATTCAACCTAGTAAAGAGACTTCATATAATGGTGATGACTTTTATGTTCATTTCTGAGGAACAGAAACATCAAAATGTAAAGTAACAAATTATATTTTAGAAAAAATGGACACTACAGAAAGGAAAACATATTTCTCCAACCTAACCACAGTTATTATTTTGATGTGGTTCTTTCTGAACACCAACGTTGTTTGGATTTCTCCTATTAGACTCTGTGTGAAGCCTTTTTACATTTTAATTCTTCCTTATAGTCCTTTAAATAATCTCCAGGCTAAAGAAAACTTTAGTTTCACTTTTAAAATTAGCTTTCAATTTTAAAGAAAAAAGAAGGAAGTTTATACTTAACTGTTGTTTATCAAGGTTGGCTAAATATCTTCTAAGTACCAACATTTCTCCAGTGAAAAAAGCACATTTCCTCAAAAAGGAATCATCCACTATCCTCACCTTAATTTCCCATTCAATACAGGATAGTCAGGCTTCTTCCACAATCAATCTGGTAAAGTTGCTCTTGAAAACACCAAAGATCCTAGAAGCACCAAATCACATAAGCAATTTTCTAGTCTATAGAAATTGACACCTTTAATCCTTCCATTCTTGAATGTCTTGTCTTCCTTTGGATTAGATTACAGGAATCACTCCTGCTTCTTTTAACCCCTTGGCTGCTTATTGCAATTTTTTTGTGATATGCTTCTCATCCATTGGGTTTCCTAACAGTATTTTTGTTCAGTTTTCTCTCATGGATTGTGTCATCTACACACCAATCATAATATATAACATAAATGGTAATGAATCTGAAATATAGACCTTTCTTCAGAAGGTCTAGATTTTTTGTGGTGCTGGGAGTTGAACCAAGAGGCATTCTACCACTGAGTTTTTAAGACAGGGTCTCAGCTTAGTTGCCAAGGCTGACTAAGTTGCTCTCTGCCTCAGCCTCCCAAGTTCCTGGAATCACAAGCCTAGGCCTCTGTGCCTGGCTCAAAAAATATATTTTCTTTGGTGTTACGAAAATTTGTCCATTGCAAGAAATTGGAAAATAGAGAAAATCGGAATGGAGAAAAAGTATATAATTTAAGCAGCCAACCATAACCCCTGTTAATTTTTGGTGCTTTATTTTAAAAAATTCTTTATCACTGTATTTTTTGAATAGTTTTAAATCACAGTGTGTATATATATTGTTTTAATTTGCATAAAGCCAGCGTACTTGTTCTTGAAATTCTCTCACTGGTTACATTCAAATGAAATTTAGTCTAACTCTAAGAGCAGACTTTTGCAGGTTTTCTTCCAGTGGTACCACAACAGTATTACAGAGTCCACTCCACAGCACAACTTCTGAAATTCCTTATTAAACATCTTTCTTTTAAGTTCCCTCCACTACTCTTCATTCTCTTTCCTCTTTGATGCCGAACAAGTACAAATGGCCCTTTGTCCAAAGATTCTGCATTTAGCACTCTTCCTTCTACTATTTTTATGTTTGTTTATACAAGTTAGTAGTTCTAGCATCCTACCCAAGTCTGGAGAATAACAGCCTCCAATTTGTTAAAATGCTGCATCCTTATGTCATATAACATTATATCACATTCTAAAACATCTTCATAAACATAATTCTTAGAACAATTTTTATGTATTACCAAATTGATCATGTATCTTCCTAACTTAAAATCTCTCATTTGCTAATTCATCCCCACCCGTGATTGCCTTAATAGTAAATTTCAGACTTTTAAAGTATTAAGAACTTCATGACATAAACAAAATGTTTCCTAGTGTTTAGGTTACCATATGGCATTATTTTCACTCTGCCCAAATCCTGTAGTTTAATAGTTCTGAACTGATTTGCATTTCTCAGGAAGTGTTGTGTTTCCTTTGCACCTAGTAATTTTGAAATACTTTTCAGATGCTTTTCCCTTTTCATGAATCCAACTAGGTGTCCCATCCCATCAACTCATTCTGTTAGGATTCAGCAGAAATATTACTGTTCCCTGAAAGCCACCTCTTATCACTGGCTGCTTGCCATAATTATAATGGGCTATCATGTAGTTATTGAAAGTTCTGAATATTAAACATTAGTAATCATGAAATAATTGTCCATAGTAAAATGCTGAACATGAACAATATAAAAATTTTTATGCAGAATCATACCACTAATATTATCCTAATTTATAGAAAGAAGACCATAAAATACATCAAAATGTTACATGGGCTTTTGTCTGGATAGTATAATAGTGAGTATTTTTATTTTTCTTTATACTTTTTATAAAATTCCAATGTTTAGACAGTGATCACGTTTTAAAATACATGTTTTAAATATCTTGCATACTTCACCTAGTAGAGTATATAGAGTTCATATTTTACTCATCTTTGTACCTTCAGCAGCAACTCTCAAGCAACTCTGTTGCAAAGAATAGCAGCAGAAAATTTTAGAAGGAAGAGAAACATTTTTTTACTTTTGGGAGTTGCTCAAGTAAGATTTCCTAAGAATTTATGAACCACATAAATGCTTGAGGTAACAAAAATTAATCATATGTGACCTCATCTGTATCTTATTAAACTGAACTTTTGATGCTGAGACATGCAGATGATAAGAGGACCATTTCATATTGAGGGGTTGGTTGTTTGAAGACAAAGCACTACATCATGTTTCTGAATGCAGAAGGAATCTGTTAAGGTCTGTCATGTTGTGTGAGCTAAGATTAATTGGTTATATTGACAAGTATATTGGTCTGGTCATTTATGATGGTGTTGGCTCTAAAGGAGATGGCTGTCAAATTAAAGAGCCATGACAGGAAAAGAGCCACTTGTAAAAATGTAATCTTGTTGCTTTCATTGCTTATAGGAGAAGGCATGATTGATCATTCAGATTTGATTTTAAATCACATCTAAAATGTTTTCATTGACAGCCATTTAATAAAACCCTGTGACGTTTGTTGCACCTTGATTCCATTCCAAATTCTTAAAAAGTCATGTCCTTTTTATTATTTTAATTAAAAATGTGGTTAGACAAGTACTGTGTTAACTTATGTACACTGTAAAATAGTCAAATGATTCAAAAGTCTGTAGAGTAAAAATGTGAGTTTTTCCTCTCAACCTGCCTAGTTCCACTTGGCCTACTTTCTCAAATGCCTGATTTCTTCTAAGAAGTAGCCCTTTGTTAAGTGTGACTGTATCCTTTCAAAGGTTTCCTTTATAACTGCAGACCACATATAAGAGCATATCAAATATGTACACATATCTACATGTACATATAGATATACACACCAATATCTATATGTATGTGTATCCTCACTCATGGGAATATCTTGTATATAATGTTCTACAACTTAGTTTTATATTAATATTTTTCCATGTCAACACAAAAAAGATCTACCTCATTTTTTCTAACTACTGCAAGTTAGTTTGTAATATTAATGTATCACTGTTCCCTAAGGAATTCCCTTTTTGAAGGACACTTAAGTTTTTTCTTGCTGTTGTTTGCTTATTTAGGATTTCCTACAAACAATGTTTTCCCACAGTGAACATATTTATGTTTCTTTGGACACAAGTACAAATATTTCTTTATAAGATAACAACTTAAAAGAACTTGTGAAATTTCTGGGTTCACTTTTGACTTTAAAAGATACTGCCAAATTGCCCTCCAAAATCATACCCCAACCAGTAATATATGAAAATACTAAATTCTGCACACCCTGGCCAACTGTAGATATCATTACACTTTACCAATCAGTTGGAAAGCAAAAAAAAAAAAAGTGCCACCTTATCATAGTTTGCATTTCCCCTGATTACTAGTAAGATTGAGCATATTTTCTTCTTTAGTGTTTCTTCATAGACTGCTTGTTATGTGGTTTTCTCATAATTTTTCTTAAATTTTTCCCTCATCAATTGGTAGGTACTTCATAATTTAGGGTATTAATCTTAGGTTTAAGTGTGATATATACTTTGAAAATGATGTTGCCCAGAATATTACTTGCCTTTTTCCTTTTTTTTTTTTTTTTTTTTTGCAATTTCCAATATTACATTCTACTCTCTTCTTGCTTATATGGTTTCAGACCAGGTTGCTCTAAATCATCTTTGTTCCACTAAGGTGTCTGCCTGTTCCTCCATCAGCTTTCTTCAAGACATTTCCTTTGTTTTTAGTTTTCTTTGATGTCATTATGATATGCCTTTTTGTATTTATACTGCTTGGTGTTCTCGGAACTTCCTGAATTTCTGGATCTTTGGCTTCATATACATCATTAATTTTGTAAATATTTCTCAACCACGGTCACTTCATATGTTTTGATTTATTCTCTTTCCCTGTCCCTCATATCTCAATTATGCATATATTAAATTTTTTACAGGTGCTCCAAAGCTCTTACGTGTATTGTTTTGTATTTTCTTTTCTTAAAACTCTTTGTTGATCAATTTGAGAAGTTTCTGTAGCTATATCTTTATTTTAGATCATTAATTAATTAATTAATTTATTATTATTTTCTTTATTTTGGTTCATTGGACACAAAGTAGAATCATACAATTTGTGTATTCATACATACACATAGGGTAATCATGTTTGTCTCATTCTATTATTTTTCCTTCTCCACCCCCTCACACCTCATTTTCCTCTATACAATTCATCCTTCTCCATTCTTCCCTTACCACTCCCACTCCCACTATGTACCATCAACAACTTATCAGAGAAATCATTCGGTCTTTGGTTTTTTGGGATTGACTTATTTCACTTAACATGATCTTCTCCAGCTCCATCCATTTATGTGCAAATGTCATAATTTTACTATTCTTTTGGCTGAATAATATTCCATTGTGTATATATATACCACAGTTTCTTTATCCATTCATCTATTGAAGAGCATCCAGGTTGGTTCCACAATCTAGCTATAGTGAATTGGGCTGTTATAAACATTGATGTGGCTGTATCACAGTAGTATGCTGATTTTAAGTCCTTTGAGTATAGGCCAAGGAGTGGAATAGCTGGGTCAAAAGGTAGTTCCATTCTGACTTTTCGAAGGAATCTCCATACTGCTTTCCAGAGTGGCTGCACCAATTTGCAACCCCAACAGCAATGTATGAGTGGACCTTTTTCCCCACATCCCGGGCAACACCTATTGTTGCTTGTATTCTTGATAATAGATATTCTAATTTGGGTGAGAAGATATCTTAGTGTAGTTTTGATTTGCATTTCTCTTATTACTAAAGATGTTGAACATTTTTTCATATACCTGTTGATTGCTTGTAGATCCTCTTCTGTGAAGTGTCTGCTCATTTCCTTAGCCCATTTATTATTTTGGTTAATTGTTTTCTTGGTGTAAACTTTTTGAGTTCTTTATGAATTCTGGAGATTAGTGCTCTATCTGACCTGTGTGTGGCAAAGATTGTCTCCCATTTTGTAGGCTTCTCTTCACATTGTTCATTGTTTCTTTTGCTGAGAAAAAGCTTTTTAGTTTGACTCTATCCCAATCATTGATTTCTGCTTTTATTTCTCATGCTTTGGGAGTCATGTTAAGGAAATCTGGTCCTAAGCCAACATGATGAAGATTTGGACCTATTTATTCTTCTCTTAGGTGCAGGGTCTCTGGTCTAATTCCTAGGTCCTTGATCCATTTTGAGTTGAGTTTTGTACAGAGTGAGAGATAGGAGTTTAGTTTCATTTTGCTGCATGTGGATTTCCAGTTTTCCCAGCACCATTTGTTGAAGAGGCTATCTTTTCGTCTTTGTATGTTATTGGCTCCTCTGTCAAATATGAGATAACTGTATTTCTGTGGGTTTGTCTCTGCGTCCTTTATTCTGTACCATTGGTCAACCCACCTATTTTGTTGCCAATACCAAGGTCTGGTATTGTGATACCACCTGCTTCACTTTTCCTGCTAAGGATTGCTTTAGTTATTCTGGGTCTCTTATTCCTCCAAGTGAATTTCATGATTGCCTCCTCTATTTCTATGAGGTCTGTTATTGGGACTTTAATTGGAATTGCATTGAATTTGTATAGCACTTTTAGTAGTATGGCCATTTTGACAATATTAATTCTGCCTATCCAAGAACATGGGAGATCTTTCCGTCTTCTAAGGTTTTCTTTAATTTCTTTATTTAGTGTTCTGTAGTTCTCATTGTAGAGGTCTTTCACCTCTTTTGTTAAATTGACTCCCAAGTATTTTATTTTTTATGAGGCTATTGTGAATGGGGTAGTTTTCCTAATTTCTCTTTCAGAGGATTCATCACTGATGAATAAGAATGCATTAGATTTATGAGTGTTGATTTTATATCCTGCTATATTACTGAATTCATTTATGAGCTGTAGAGGTTTTCTGGTGGAATTTTTCAGTTCCTCTAAATGGAGAATCATATCATCAGCAAATAGGTACAGTTTGAGCTCTTCTTTTCCTATTCGTATCCCTTTAATTTCTTTGGTCTGTCTCATTGCTCTGGCTAGAGTTTCAAGGATGATATTGAATAGAAGTGGTGAAAGAGGGCATCCCTGCCTGTTCCAGTTCTCATGGGGAATGTTTTCAATTTTTCTCCATTTAGAATGATGTTGGCTGTAGACTTAGCATAGATAGCCTTTACAATGTTAAGGAATAGTCCTTCTATCCCTATTTTTTCTAGTGTTTGGAGCATGAAGGGTGCTGTATTTTATCAAATGCTTTTTCTGCATCTATTGAAATAATCATGTGATTCTTAACTTTAAGCCTGTTGATGAGGTGAATTACATTTATTGATTTCTGGAGGTTGAAGCAACCTTGCATCCCTGGGATGAAACCCACTTGATCATGGTGCACTCTCTTTTGAATATGCTTTTGTATGTGATTTGCTAAAATTTTGTTAAGAATTTTTGCATCTGTGTTCATTAGGAATATTGGCCTGAAATTTTCTTTCCTTAATGTGTCTTTGTCTGGTTTTGGTATCAGGGTGATATTAGCTTCATAGAATGAGTTTGGAAGGGTTCCCTCCTCTTCTATCTCATGGAATACTTTGGAATGAGTTCTTCCCGGAATGTCTTGTAGAACTAAGCTGAGAATCCATCTGGTCTTGGACTTTTTGTTGTTGGTAGGCTCTTGATGACTTCTATTTCATCATTTGAAATTAGTCTATTTAAATTGTGTAAGTCCTACAGATTCGCTTTGGGTGGGTCATGTGTCTCTAGAAACCTATGGATATCTTCGAGATTTGCATTTTGTTGGAGTATAGATTTTCAAAATAGTTTCTAATTATGTTTTGTATTTCAATAGTGTACATCGTGATAGTCCGTTTTTCATGTCGAATTTTAGTAATTTGAATTTTTTCTCTTCTCTTTGTTAGTGTGACTAAGGGTTTATCAATTTTGTTTATTTTTTCAAAGAACCAACTTTTTGTTTTGTCAATTTTTTGAATAGTTTCTTTTGTTTCAATTTCATTAATTTCAGCTCTGATTTTAATTATTTCCTGTCTTCTACTACTTTTGGTGCTAATCTATTCTTTTTGAAGGGTTTTGAGCTGTAATGTGAGGACTTTTATTTGTTGACTTTTCATTCTTTTATTGAATATGCTCCATGCAATGAACTCTCCTCTTAGTACTGCTTTCATAGTATCCCAGAGATTTTGATATGTTGTATCATTGTTCTCATTTACCTTTATGAATTTTTTTTTATTTTTCCCCTGATATCTTCTGTTGTTCATGCATCATTCAATAGTGTATTATTTAATCTCTAGGTGTTGGAGTAGTTTCTGCTTTTTATTTTATCATTGATTTCTAATTTCATTCCATTGTGGTCTGACAGATTGCAAGGTAGTATCTCTATCTTTTTGTATTTTCTAAGAGTAGCCTTGTGGCATAACATATGGTCTATTTTAGAGAAGGATCCATGAGCTGCTGAGAATCAAGTATATTTGCTAATTCATGGATGCAATATTCTGTGTATGTCTCTTAAGTCTAAATTATTGATTGTGTTATTGAGATCTATGGTTTCTTTGTTCAATTTTTGTTTGAAAGATATGTCCAATGGTGAGAGAGGTGTATTAAAGTCACCTAGTATTATTATGTTGTGTTATTGCAGTTTCCCTTTAAAGACTTACCGTGTCCCTGCATATTTTCAATACCTCACCTTGAAGAAATTAATATTAGCAGCACATCATATAAACAATATGTGTCCTCAATCCATATAGACCCTATTTAGATATTAACTATTGTCATAATATACAGAGATGAGTTCACATTATTATCTACAGCATAACCAATAGGTTTGCAATAAGGACCACAATTTTAAATGGTGGAAAAAGAAGATGAGGAGGGGTGTAGAATATAATGTTAATGAGATAGGAAGTGAGTCTATAGAGTCCTATGTTGTAGGAATAGTGAAAGTGGAATTAATAGAAATAAGTCGTTAGCATGAGGAAAGAGATAGAGTCTTCAAGGAAACAGATATATAAGATGATGATAGATTGATAAGAATATTAATAAAAGGAAAAATGTGGGAATATAGTAGGTATAATAGGAATAATCATAATAGTACTGCTATTTTAAAAAAAAAGTTCTGCAATAAAATTATACTCTACTGTTCAAACTTCCTATTTCTCAGTAGTCTGATGCATGAGAGGTGCTTGATAATGTGGTGTCCCAAGAAGGGTGCTGTCCCACTGCATCCAGATCAGGAATGATCATTGCAACCTGGTGTTGTTAGTTGGTCTGTCATAGCATGGCTGCAGGCCTGGGCACTATACCAGGAACAGGGCACAGGCCTGTGCTTAGTGCTGGAGATGGCGGACCTGATATTTGGTGGGCCTGTGTTCACAGCTGGTCTGCCAGTGGCAGGCTTTTGCTTGGGCCTGGGCCTGCAGCTATGTCTTCAAGATCACTTATTCTTTCCTTGGTCATCTCCACCAGTCTACTGATAAGCTTGTTAAAGGCATTCTTTATTTCTGTTGTGGTAGGTTTTTTGCTTGTTTGTTTGTTTGTTTTGTTTTGTGTACTGAGGATTGAAACAAATGGTGCTTTGTAACTGAGCTTCATTTCCAGACCCTTCATTTTTTTTTTAATTTTGAGACAGAGTCTTGCTAAGGTGCTGAGGGCCTGGTTATATTAGCTAGGATTTGATACAGAAACAATAAAATTATGAATTTATATAGAAAGATTTGATACAGGGAATTAGAGACTGGCACGTCTAAAATCTTCAGCTGGAAACCCTGGAGAGCCTATGTTGAAGTTTCAGTTTGATGTTCAGCAGGCTGGAGACTCAGGAGAGCTGATGTTCCAGTCCAAGTCTAAAGTCCATCTACTATAGAACCTGGAAGACTTGATATTGTAGATTAAACCCAAAGAAAGTCTGATGGAGAGTGCTCTCTTGGTCATGGAAGCCCAGTCTTTTTGTTCTATTCAAGCCTTCAATTGATTGGATGAGGCTCAAATGCACTATGGAAGGCAATCCTATTTAGGGTTTGCCAGTATAAATGTTAATCTCATATTCAAACAGATACAAAAACATCTGAATGATGTTTGACCAAGTATTTGGTCACTCTGTGGTCCAGCTACATTGATATATAAAATGAATTCCTTTGTGGCTTGCCATGTTTTGTTTAACATGGTTTTGAAATTCATCTATATGAATACATGTAGAAGTAGTTCATATTCACTATTTTATTCAACTTTTTGAATGTCACAGTTGTTGTATTTCATTATTGATGGACAGACATTTAGATTGTCTCATATATTTATGTGAGCAAAGAAAGAAACATTTTTCTATTCCTCTCTTGATGTACAAGAGATTTGTTTTTGCAGTTCTGGGGATTGAACCCAGGTCCTTACACATGTTAAGGAAGCACTCTACCTTATCCCTACAACAGTTTTTAAGGTTTATCTAGGAGAGGAAATTTTGATTTATAAGGGGTACACATATTCAACTTACTACATAATGCCAAACTGTGTTTCAAAGTAATTTAAAGTAAGTATTCATATCTGGGAGGGCACATGCCTCCCACTTTTTCTTATTTTTGGTTCTTTGCTTGTCCACATATTTTCCAAGATCAACATGTCAAATGCCAAAAAATCATTTATTCTTCTTGTTACAGCTTCTGAGTTTTGTGTTTTGCCTAAGAAAACCTTTCCTATATCAAAATCATAAACAAATTTCTGCATTTCTTCTAATACATTTCTCTTTTTACATATTAACCTTTAACCCCTTCATAAAGTTATGTTTTTTCTTGATGTAAATTTGGAATTGATTTAAAAAATAGTCATCCAATTGCCCCAGTAGTTTATTGAGTATATCTTATTTTATATGTGAATAAATATATATTCATATATGCATCAATAACCCCTTTTCTCATATACTCAATTATGTAAAAATGACTCTATTTTCTGTTGTACTATTTTTCTGTGTTCCTGCTGGACCATATAATTTTACTTCCTAATACCTTTATTGTATTTTATGGCTTTTGGAAAGTTATCTTAGTTTCCTGTGGCTTCCTAATGTTGCAGCATAAACTGGGTGGCTTCAGAACAGAAATTTATTCTTTCACATTTCCAAGGGCCAGAAATTTAAAATCCCTGAGCCTATGGGAACATACTCCTTTCAGAGACTGTAGGGGAAGTTCTTATTTTTCCTTTGAATCTTCCTGCTTCCATACTTTCCTTGGCTTGTGTCTACATTAGTCTAATGACTGTCTCCATCTTCACCTGGTCTTCTCCTTTTCTGTTTGTTTAATTTCCTTCTACCTAATATTTATAAGTACATTTATCATTGGATTTAGGGTCCACTCACCTAACATAGTGTAACCTCCTTGTCTCATGATCTTTAATTGAATTACAATTGAAAAGATCCTTTTGTCCAAATAAAGTCACTTTCATTGTTCTGGATATTAGGATATTGATATATGTTTTGGAGCTATTATTCAACCCTACAAAGGGCACTATTAGGGCAAACTGCATTCAGTAATACTATTTTTAGAAGATAATTTTTATTTTTAAAACTCCATAATCAGAGTTTTAGAAATGAAAACTCAATACCTGATCTCAACATTCAATTGTGCTTTAAAAATTTCTGGTATTTCTTTCATTTTTTTCTCCTAGATAAATTTTAGAATATATTGGTTAATATATTGGTGAATATTCCGATATTAATAATTGGTTGTAATGGCATTTGAATTGTAGAATAATTTGAGAGATTTATCTTTATATTACTGAGTTTTCCATCCAAGATTGTGCTATATTTCTCCATTTTTTTTTTTTGAACCAGGAATTGAACTCAGGGACACTCGGCCACTGAACCACATCCCCAGTCCTATTTTGTATTTTGTTTAGAGACAGGGTCTCACTGAGTTGCTTAGTGCCTCGATAAGTTGCTAAGGCTGGCTTTGAACTCGCGATCCTCCTGACTCAGCCTCCCAAGTTGCTTGGATTACAGGTGTGCACCACCACGCCCGGCTCCTATATTTCTCCATTTTTAATGGAGTTTTTTCATTTATTAGAAAATATCTAGTATTTTCTTCTTGTATATTTCACATATTTATTTTTACTTACGAAATTATTTTTAACGTTCAATATCTAGTTATATGTAGATTTTTTATGGGGAGTGGGATCACTTTTCATAATATTGTCAAATTGGTTATTCTTGGCAAAGAGGAAAGCTATTGACATTTCATACTTTTAAAAAAGTCTTTATATATTTCCAATTGCTCCTTAACTTTTTATTTAAAGTTATGAATTTTCCAAGAAGATTAACCTGATATCTGCAAATCAGTTTAGTGTCTTCCTTTCAAATATTTATACATCATAACTTCCTTGTTCACATTTATCATATTAGCTATGACCTCATCTACTATGTCAAATAAACTGGACATGGGTAACATAATTGTCTTGCTCTTGATATTAATAGGAATGCATTTAACATATGATCAGTACCTTACTACTATGTTAATAGAAGTGCTCTTAATATATTGTTAGTAATAGCAATTTACTACCAGCTTTTTGAGTGTCGTGTGTAATTATCCAACCTTATCTGCTAAATGGCACTTAAGCTAGTAATTCTGTTTCCTTGGATTATTAGATATGTCACACACTCCAACTTCATTTCCTTAGTACCCCAGATAATTAAGAGTTTACTTTATTCCCTTTAAGAAATGATATACAGTCATACCTAGTCTTGTGCAGAGAGGCCTGAGTATTAGGCAGATATAAGGAAAGATTTGTTGTAACTGGTGTTTGTGAATGAGTGATAACTAGTATTAGGATTCAGTGCTACATGACTAAGATGTTAATTTCTAGTAAAATAAGATTTTGTTTTAGACTACTACTGATTGCCCTTGATTCTACTTCTCAGATTTCAAACAAAAATAGTTTTCTTCTTACAAACCTCAAGCCATTCCTCAATGCCATCTGCCAAGTCCCATTATACCAAAGTATGATGGCAAAATAATGGCATATATAGGCACAGAATTTTATATTCCCTCAGCATAGGGTTGGCTTTATGACTTGAGGGCTCCAGCACAGGGAACTACATGAAATAAATATTTGTTGTGTTTAAATCTGGCCTTTTAGATAGTTGTAACTCAAATGTCAACTGGGATCACTTTGCCCATTAACAGGTAAGTTTGAATATCATTTGCTTATCTTGTGGAAAGTCTAATACTCTTGCCAAGATTTTTATAAGTTCTGGAGGCTTATGTTTCTCCCAGTCAATTCTGACTCTGATGTGTAACTTCTGATGCATTCTTGGTCTCCATTCTGTATCTTCCTTTAGTTGTCCCTGGCATTGCCCTGAATATGGGGCATACTGGTCCTGTATAATCCCATTTTCAAATAATATTTGCATGAAATATCTTTGTGTTATGTACTATAATTAAAGACTCAGGACTATTCATGTGGGCTGTTATACTGTACTAAATGGCAGGTAATTTAAAATTGAATATTATATTTGCATGTTCTTTAAAATGTCCTTGACCATTTCTGTCAGTTCAGGCACCAACCTTCTATAATAATCTCTGACCTTTTCTTTGTCTTTCCTATTCTTTTACTTTTCCTCACTCTTCTGCTTTCCCTTCCCCTCCTCTAATTTTATTAATGTATTACACAGAACAGCTGAAAAACCTCATTGCTATTTCCTCCAACAATTGTCGGAAGCTTTAGAGTTGTAAAGACTTCAGTGAATCATTTTATTCAGAGGTGGTGTGGATCAGGAGAATTATGACTAACTAAATTCACATGAATCTGACATATCCAAAATGTCAATTTAAATATTTCTAACAGCAGATGGATACACCTTTTTAATGACCTGAGAACATGTTCTGAATCTCACATGAGTTTCACTGGCTCCACAAGTTAATACTTACATATTCCTATGCATCACAAAAGTCCAAACATAATTTTCTATCTGGAAACTTAGTTTGATTTCTGTTAAACTCATAACACAGTTACAGATTACACTTAATTTCCAGTAAAGTAAGTTCAAGTCAGTCAAAGGACAATTTTCTTTCAGAAAACTCAAAATAGTATCTTTGTCACATTTATGTTGTGTGTTACATAGAAAGGCCCTCTTATCTTGACCCTAGATTTGGAGTCCATATTTCTTTCATGGAGACCAAATCATCCTATTTATCTACTTCAATGAACCTAAACTACTAATATTCAAAATTAAAATTGTTTTTGTTTTTGTTTTTGAATTTAGAATTAGCTGGTCTCTGAATGCTAAAAGACCAGGGGAAACACCAGAAATACTTTTTATGTGATTTTGTCCATCAAGTATATATAAAGTGTTTGGTGTTAAGAAGTATTGAATAAATTAATAAGACATGACTCTTACCTTTAACAAACTTGTAGGTGAGTTAGAGACATTCTATGAAGGAACATCTAAGAAATAGTGCTTGTTTTTGGAGATCAGATTTTCCATTCTTTTTCATTATAAACATTCACATTTGTTAAGTAATACTTATAGTGATTTTCCCAAACTTTTTGGTCAAAAACTATTATAGCCATCTTCCTGTTCCTGTCTTTCTTCCTTTGTGCTAGCTCTTACCTCTGCCTAGAATATTATACTCCCAGATCTTGACATGTTCATTCCCTCACTTCATTCATATCTTTATTCAATATTACCTCAACCTGGATGATTTCCCTGACCATCCCATACGTCATTTTCTAGTTTATCACCTTAACTTACCTTATTATTATTATTATTTTTTTTTTGGAACCAGGGATTGAACTCAGGGACACTCGGCCACTGAGCCACGACCCCAGCCCTCTTTTGTATTTTATTTAGAGACAGGGTCTTACTGAGTTGCTTAGGGCCTCCCTAAGTTGCTGAGGCTGGCTTTGAACTCACGATCCTCCTGACTCAGCCTCCCAAATCGCTTGGATTTCAGGCATGCGCCACCACGCCTGGCTCTTATTTTCATCTTGACACTTAGCATCACATGTTCTTAATCCTCATTTGAATATAATGTTCATGAAAGGGCCCATTTATATTTTTTCACTGCCATCTATTCAGCACCTAGAATGATGCCTCACATAACAGACACCCAAAGATGAATAATTAAAATTTAATTTCTTGGACTTGTCTGGAGTTTACATAAACCTTTTGTCATTATTTGTATGATATATGATAGAAAAGTGATTTTTAAATTATTGTATTTGAAATCAGTCTATTAAATATTCATTATATAAAATGCATTTAAAAATAAGTTTTCACTAATATTGAATTCACAAAGACAAATATGTATTTGTTTTAATTTAGTAAACCATACACATTCTCAAATATACTTTAAATTAATTATGAAAGAAGCAGCATGATAGGTAATCTGTCAAACTAAGAATCAAGGCTGACATTTTTCCAGGAAATTCTTTGCAAAATAATACTTTGCAGATGTGAATTATTATTATTCTAAATATATGAAAAAATAGAATACAAACATCATTAAAATTTTTCATCTTAACATTAGTGTTTTTTAAATAGAGGTATCTTGATGTGCTGAAGGGGAATTTCAATTGTTTCAACTTCATGTGTGGATATTATGGATATGATCCCAAAGTAAATTTGCATACATGTTTTTATTATTGTGTTACTTATTCCCTTTGTCTTTCAAAACTACTGATGCTTACGCTTTAAGTATTTAGATAATGACCCAATACGTGTTTAAATTACATTTAAAAAATACAACTGAGAATAAAAAATATTTAAAATAATATTAGAAACCACTACCAAAGCAAACATTGTTCAGCTATGTGATAATTAGTTGTGAATCTGAGTCATGCCCATCATGAAGATACTTATGTGATACTACTAATTGCCATGTAGGTTTACTCCATATTGACTTGAGGCTTTAGTTTTTTCCATTTTTAAGGAAAATATTTTCATAACATTTAAGAGTTTATTATATTTAAAATTGACCTCCTAGCATACCATCGTTATGAAATACTTCTCATATATATCATCTATCTATCTACTATCTATATCTATCTATACCTATCTATCTATCATCTATATAATGTATATGTATGCATATATGTAAGCTTTTAATGTATATATGTATATATTTAATATTCTGTATATGTGTATGTGTGTGCAATACATATATTTGGTATGTGAATGTTTGACTTTCAAGACAATGCCATTCTTTTTTCACATGTACACTAATTTACACTACCACCAGCAGTGGTTATGGGGTCCTTGAAGTCAATGATATTTATTCATATTTTCTGCTAAAAGTTTTAAATTTTGCTTTTGGCAAATATGAAATATATTTTGGATTTATTTTTATGTATGAATGAGGCCAGGGTATGATTTCACTTGTTTTCCACATGAACAAGTCTTTTACAGGTCCATTTATTGAATAGTTCCTACTCCCTTGATCTTCTATGCCACTTTTTATAAAAATTAATTGGGAGACTAATAGGCTAAAGTAGCTCCAGTGCCCTGGGATCCTATGTAAGGAAACAGACCCAACCTAGTGTTAAAGATCATAACTTTGAAAATGAAACAAGTTTTAATCAGAAATAACCGACTAATCTCTAACTAGAGACCTTAAGGCTACATTCCCACTTTAAACAATTTGATGCTTTGTTTTCCTTTCTAGATTTCCTTAGAAGGTTTTCCCTTTGCACACTATTTGTGGAGCCCTAACTGCTTGCAGTGTGTCACTGCCCAATTTATGAATTCCTGCCTGATAAACTAAACTTCTTAGAATTTTAACGTGCCTAATTTTATCTTGAAACACCATCTTTATCACAAGTCAATATCACACATATAAATGGATCTGCTTCTGAGTCTCTCTGCCGTTCCACTAGAAAACTTTGTCAGTTCCTATGATAATACCACAGTATCCAGATTGCTATACAATCAAAATTCTACCTAATATTTGGTATGTCACTATCCCTTTTCTTATTCTTCCAATTTCTATTTACATTTTAGAACAAGCTTTCTGAGTTCTACAGGAAAACTATCCTGGGGTTTTGAATGGAATTGTATTACAATCCAATTACAGATCAAGTTGGAGAGAACAGAAAAGTTTAGTGTTGTCTAATCATGAACACTTGATATTGATTCACTTTTACAAACCCTCTGCTATACATTTCAGTGCTTTTTATCACCCATTTTTCATATTCCATTTACATGTTTTGTGAGAGTTATTTGCAAATAATTCATAGTTTAATTTTTTCTTATAAATCTTAGAGTGGTTTTGATTTGCATTTCTCTTATTACTAAGGATGTTGAACATTTTTTCACATATCTATTGATTGCTTGTAGATCCTCTTCTGTGAAGTGTCTGTTCATTTCCTTAGCCCATTTATTGAATGGGTTATTTGTATTCTTGGGGTAAAGTTTTTTTGAGTTCTTTATAGATTCTGGGGATTAGTGCTCTATCCGAAGTGTGTGTGGCAAAGATTTTATCCCACTCTGTAGGCCCTCTCTTCACATTGCTTATTGTTTCCTTTGCTGAGAAAAAGCTTTCTAGTTTGACTCTATCTCAATCATTGATTCCTGCTTTTATTTCTTGCACTTTGGGAGTCATGTTAAGGAAATCTGGCCCTAAGCCAACATGATGAAGATTTGGACCTATTTATTCTTCTCTTAGGTGCAGGGTCCCTGGTCTAATTTCTAGGTTCTTGATCTATTTTGAGTTGAGTTTTGTGCAGGGTGAGAGATATGGGTTTAGTTTCATTTTGCTGCATATGGATTTCCAGATTTCCCAGCACCATTTGTTGAAGAGGCTATCTTTTCTCCATTGTATGTTATTGGCTCCTTTGTCAAGTATGAGATACCTGTATTTATGTGGGTTTGTCTCTGTGTCCTCTATTCTGTAACATTGATCTACCTGTCTATTTTGGTGCCAAGACCATGCCATTTTGTTACTATTGCTCAGTAGTATAGTTGAAGGTCTGGTATTGTGATACCTCCTGCTTCTCTCTTCTTACTAAGAATTGCTTTAGCTATTCTTGGTCTCTTATTCCTCCAAATGAATTTCATGATTGCTTGCTCTATTTCTATGAGGTCTATTATTGGGACTTTAATTGGAATTGCATTGAATTTGTATAGCACTTTTAGTAGTATGGCCATTTTGACAATATTAATTCTGCCTATCCAAGAACATGGGAGATATTTCCATCTTCTCAGATTATCTTTAATTTCTTTCTTTAGTCTTCTGTAGTTCTCATCATTTAGGTCTTTCACCTCTTTTGTTAGATTGATTCCCAAGTATTTTATTTCTTTTTGAGGCTATTGTGAATGTGGTAGTTTTCCTAATTTCTCTTTCAGAGGATTCATCACTTATGAATGAGAATGCATTAGATTTATTAGCATTGATTTTATATCCTGCTACATTACTGAATTTATTTATGAGTTCCAAAAGTTTTCTGGTGGAATTTTTCGGCTCCTCTAAATGGAGAATCATGTCATCAGCAAAGAGGGATAGAGCTCTTCTTTTCCTATTCGTATCCCTTTAATTTCTTTGGTCTGTCTCATTGCTCTGGCTAGAGTTTCAAGGATGATATTGAATAGAAGTGGTGAAAGAGGGCATCCCTGCCTTGTTCCAGTTCTCAGGGGGAATGCTTTCAATTTTTCTCCATTTAGAATGATGTTAGCTGTGGGCTTAGCATAGATTGCCTTTACAATGTTAAGGAACATTCCTACTATCCCTACATTTTCTAGTGTTTTGTGTATGAAGGCATTCTGTATTTTATCAAATGCATTTTCTGCATCTATTGAAATAATCATGTGATTCTTAACTTTAAGCCTGTTGATGTGCTGAATTACATTTATTGGTTTCTGGAGGTTGAAGCAACCTTGCATCCCTGGGATGAAACCCACTTGATCATGGTGCACTATCTTTTGAGTATGCTTTTTTATGCGATTTGCTAAAATTTTGCTAAGGATTTTTGCATCTTTGTTCATTAGGGATATTGGTGTGAAATTTTCTTTACTTGATGTGTCTTTGCCTGGTTTTGGTATCAGGGTGATATTAGCTACATAGAATGAGTTTGGAAAGGTTCCCTCCTCCTCTATTTCATGAAATACTTTGAGGAGTAGTGGAATGAGCTCTTCTTGTAGAACTCGGCTGTGAATCCATCTGCTCCTGGACTTTTCTTTGTTGGTAGGCTTTTGATGACTTCTTCTATTTCATTGCTTGAAATTTAAGCTGTGTATGTCCTCCAGATTCAGTTTGGGTGGCTCATATTCCTCTAGGAACCTGTTGATGTCTTCCAGGTTTTCTATTTTGTTGAGGTATAAATTTTCAAAATAGTTTCTAATTATGTTTTGTATTTCATTAGTGTCTGTTGTGATATTTCCTTTTTCATCAAGAATTTTAGTAATTTGAGTTTTCTCTCTCCTTCTCTTCATTAGTGTGACTAAGGGTTTATCAATTTTCTTTACTTTTTTCAAGGAACCAACTTTTCATTTTGTCCATTTACGAATTGTCTCTTTTGTTTCAATTTCATTGGTTTACACTCTAATTTTAATTTTTTCCTGTCTTCTACTACTTTTAGTTCCTCTTTTTCTAGAGCTTTGAGTTGTAATGTGAGGTCAATTATTTGTTCACTTTTCATTCTTTTATTGAATGCGTTCCATGCAATGAATTTTCCTCTTAGCACTTCTTTCTTAGTGTGCCAGAGATTTTGATATGTTGTATCATTGTTCTCATTGATCTCTAGAATTTTTTTATTACCCCCCTAATGTCTTTTGTTATCCATGCATTATTCAATAGCATATTATTTAATATCCAGGTTTTGGAGAAATTTCTGTTTTTTATATTATCACTAATTTCTAATTTCATTCCATTATGATCTGATAGAATACAGGGTAGTATCTCTATCTTTTTTTACTTGCTAAGAGTAGCTTTGTGACATAACATATGGTTTATTTTAGAGAGGGTTCCATGTGCTGCTGAGAAAAAAATTTATTCACTTATTGATGGATGGAATATTGTATATTTGTCTGTTAAGTATAAGTTAGCGATTGTGTTATTGATTTCTATGATTTCTTTGTTCCGTTTTTGCTTGGAAGATCTGTCCAATGGTGAGAGGTGTGTGTTAAATTCACCCAGTATTATTGTGTTGTGGTCTATTTGGTTCATGGAATTGAGAATGTTTTGATTGATATACATGGATGCTCCAGTTTTTGGGACGTAAATATTTATGATTGCTATTTCTTGCTGATTTATGCTTCCCTTAAGGAGAATGAAATGTCCTTCTTTATCCCATCTAACTAATTTTGACTTGAAGTCTACTTTATCTGATGTGAGGATGGAAACCCCTGCTTTTTTACTGAGTCCGGGTGTGTGGTATGTTTTTTCCCATCCTTTCACCTTTAGTCTGTGGGTATCTTTTTCTATGAGATGAGTCTCTTGGAGGCAGCATATTGTTGGATCTTTCTTTTTAATCCAATCTGCCAGTCTATGTCTTTTGATTGATGAGTTCAGGCCATTAACATTCAGGGTTATTATTGAGATATGACTTGTATTCCCAATTATTTTGGCTTACTTTTGTTTTAAATTTGACTTGGTTTCTCCTTTATTTGGCTATTCCTTTAGGGTAGTTCCTCCCTATGCTGATTTACATTGTTGTTTTTCATTTCTTCCTCATGGAATAGTTTGCTGAGAATGTTCTTTTAGTGCTGGCTTTCTATTTGTAAATTCTTTTAGCTTTTGTTTATCATGGAAAGATTTTATTTCATCATCAAATCTGAAGGTAAGTTTTGCTGGGTATAATATTCTTGGATGGCATCCATTTTATTTTAGGACTTGGAATATGTTATTCTAGGCCCTTCTTGCTCTTAGGGTCTGTGTTGAGAAATATGCTGATAACCATATGGTTTCCCCCTGAATGTAATCTGATGCTTTTCTCTCACAGTCTTTAAAATTCTATCTTTATTTTGTATGTTAGGTACTTTCATTATAATATGCTTTGGTGTTGACCTGTTGTAGTTTTGTACATTTGGTGTCCTGTAAGCCTCTTGTATTTGATTTTCCATTTCATTCTTCCGACCTGGGAAATTTTCTGACATTATTTCATTGAATAGATTATTCATTCCTTTGGTTTGTATCTCTGTGCCTTCGTCAATCCTAATAACTCTCAAATTTGGTCTTTTCATGATATCCCATAATTCTTGTAGGCTTTGTTCATGAATTCTTACCATCTTCTCTGTTTGGTCTACTTTGTTTTTAAGATTAAATATTTTGTCTTCAATGTCTGATGTTCTATCCTCCAGGTGACCTAGCCTGTTGGTTATGCTGTCTATTGAGCTTTTAATTTGGTTTATTGTTTCCTTCATTTCAAGGATTTCTGTTTGGTTTTTTTTCAACATCTCTATCTCTTTATTGAAATGGTCTTCTGCTTTTTGCATCTGTCCTTTTAACTGTTGAGTGGTGCGATCATTCATTGCCTGTATTTTCTCTCTTATCTTATCATTTACTTCTCTGATCATTTTAATTATGTACACTCTAAACTCCCTTTCAGACATTTCTTCTGCCAAGTTATCACTGGATTCTCTTGATGCAGCATCTAGGTTTGTTTGAGACACTTTCTTCCCCTGTTTTCTCGTGTTTCTCATGTATCTTCCCTTCTATCTATGAGAATCTGTAGTATTGCAGCTTCCCCTCTATATACCTGTGGTGTCCCTGCAGGTTTCCAATATCTCACCTCCTAGTCTTCAGTAGCACTAGACTGCGGGCTGGGGCCATGCTGCAGTAAGACTTGGCCTCTCATATGGGCCTCCTGGAGAGGATGACCCAAGTGTCCTCTGTGCCCGCTTCCCATGCTGAAGACTCCCGCCTCTGGGCTGTGCCGGCCACACCCTGGGCTGATGTCCCAGGTGTGGAACTCTCACTCTTCTGTGCTCTAGTTTAATTTTTGTTGGTTCGTTTGTTTTTTGTAGAAGCTCTTTTTCAGATTGAGGGAACTTAACTATATTTCTTTCCTAGCTTGTACACTATTTTGTATTGTGAATGTGAAAGAATTTGAACAAATGTGGTGTTGAATATATAGAGATGATAATAAATAGCTTTTTCTTTTGATACAGAAAGTTGCATTGTTTGATTTTTTTAGTGTTAGCTTTTCTTCAATAAATCCCAGTTGTGACCTTTTTATATTTGCTTACTTCATTTAATATTTTCATGAGAAATTTTTACTTTTCATAACAATACAGTAGTCTGTATTTATAAATATAATTGTAAATTGATATTATGTATCCAGCCAATTTGCTAAAATCACTTATTTCTGCTAATTTGTAGATTCTTTTGGCTTATGCATACAGATAACCATGCTAGATACAAATAATGAACATTTGATTTTTTTTAAAAAAAGTCCTCATGTTCTTAGTAATAAACATATTATATATAATTATTATTAATAATATATTGTTGTATATGAAGTAATGCAGCAACTACACTCATGTGCACACACACAAGAAATGTAAAAAGAAAAAAATGGAAATAATTCTTAAAAAAAATGAATTGTTTCCATCGGGGTGATCAAAACTGTTGACAAGAGTGGTTGTTCACTGCCTATGCCAGGCTGCCCTTCTTTCCATTTTTTCATAGACTTTGTAACCCTTACAGACAGGAAACCTGGGGATAGCTCTTTGTGTTGCCCACCAAGCTGCCAGCTGGAGTGACCTGGAACCAAAGCTGGTCGTAATAGCTCTCAACTTTTCTTCTCATGAATAGAAAGTAGGACAGAATGTGAAGTACTGACAATTGAATTTTTGTCAGAACAGAATTAATTTATGCACTCCCAAAGTGGAGTTTATGCAAAGTTATAAATGATTTGACAGAGAGGTACCTATAGAACAATGTTAAATTGATGTGCTAACAATGGACATCCACATAATTTGATTTGAAAGAAGCTTTTAACTTGTCTTGTTTTGGATCATGATGTTATAAATTCTTGTAGATATTCTTAACTTTAAGAAAAATCAGTTCTTTTTTCTATTTAATTGAGTTATTTTACTTGTTTTTCAATCATTAGTGGGAGTTTCTATGAATGCTTTTCCTGCCTTGAAACGATCAATCATTTTTCTCCTTTAAATTGGTAAACCATGTTTTAAACCATCCTAACTTTATGAGTTGAACTTAGCTTGTTCATGGTGTGCTTTCTTCTGTAGGATTGAGTTACGTCTTTGTTTAGGAACATAGCATCTGAAGTTGCAACTGTAATCAAATGCAATTGATCCTTCTCTTACTATTCTTCTTGAAATGTGTCATGATTATACTACCTTCATAGTATAAATTATATAATTTTTCATCTTGTTTTATTCTTTGGAAGAGGTTATATAATATTAGATATTTCCTTGGAAAGGTTGCTTGTACAACTCTTTAGGTCTGTTATTTATTTAGTGAAAAAGATTTTAAATGCCAGTTGTTTAAATTTTTTAATTTTATTTGCAGTACTGGGGATTGAAATGACTCTCATGCTAGGTATGCACTCTACTATTGAGCTGCTTCTTCAATCCTAAATGGCCACCTTAGTTTCTGTTATAATTATTGGAATATTCATACTTTTTATTTCTTCTTGATCCTGTTTCAGTAATTTATATATTTTCAGGAAAATTTCCTTTTCATGTAAAGTTTCACCTTTACTCAAATAAGAGATTTTTTGTTGTTGTATTGTTCTAATTAGTTATACATCACAGTAGAATGCATTTTGACACATCATACATAAATGGAGTATAACTTCTCATTCCAGTTGTGTAGTCATATATGCACAGATGGTACTAATGTCTCATACATTCTACTATCCTTCCTATCATCATACCTGCTCCCCTCTCTTCACTCCCCTCTGCCTAATCCAAAATATCTCTATTCTTCTCTAGCTGCCCCCAACTTATTTTGTGTTAGCATCTGCATATTAGAGAAAACATTTGGCCTTTGGTTTTTGGGGGTTGGCTTAATTTTCTTAGCATAGTATTCTCCAGATTCATCCATTTACTGGAAAATGCTATAAATTCATTCTTATTTAAGGTTAATATTACATTGTGTTTATATACATATTTTCTTTATCCATTCATCTGTTGAAGGGCATCTAGATTGATTCCACAGTTTAGCTATTGTGAGTTGATCTGCTATAAATATTGATGTGGCAGTGTCACTGTAATATGCTGATTTTAAGCCCTTTGTGTATAAACTGAGGAGTGGGATAGCTGGGTCAAATAGTGGTTCCATTCCAAGTTTTCTGAGGAATCTCGAATACTGCTTTCTAGAGTGGTTGCACCAATTTGCATTCCCATCAGCAATCTATGAGTGTACATTTTCCTCACATCCTTGTCAACATTTATTGTGCTTATATTCTTGATAATAACCATTCTGATTGGAGCGAGATGAAATCTTAAGAGTAGTTTTGATTTTCATATATCTAATTGCTAGAGATGCTGAACATTATTTTCATTAATTTCTTGATCAATTGTATATCTACTTCTGTGAAGTGTCTGTTCAGTTCCTTAGCCTATTTATTGCTTGGGTTATTTGGTTTTTTTGTGATGTTAAGTTTTTTGAGCATGTTATATATCCTGGAGATTAATGCTTTATTTGAGGAGCATGTGGGAAAGATTTTCTCCCAATCAGTAGACTCTCTCTTCACATTATTGTTTGTTTCCTTGGCTGAGAAGAAGCTTTTTAGTTTGAATCCATCCCATTTATTGATTCTTGATTTTACTTCTTATGTTTTAGGAGTCTTGTTTAGGAAATCAATTCCTAAGCCAGTGTAATGGAAACTTGGGCATACTTTTTCTTCTATTAGGTGCAGGGTCTCTGTTCTAGTACCTTAGTTTTTGATCCACTTTGAATTGGTTTTTTTGCAGGGTGAGAGATAGGAGTTTAATTTCATTTTCCCATATATTGATTTCCAGTTTTCCCAGCACCATTTGTTGAAGAGGCTATACTTTCTCCAATGAATGTTTTTGGTTTCTTTGTGTAGTATGAGATAAATGTATTTAAGTGGGTTTGTCTCCATGTCTTCCATTCTATACCATTGGTATACATGTCTGTTTTGGTGGCAATACCATGCTATTTTTGTTACTATGACTCTGTAGTAAAGTTTAAGGTCTAGTATTGTCATACTTCCTGCTTCACTCTTCTTGCTAGTGATTGCATTGGCTATTCTGGTCTCTTACTTTCCCAAATGAATTTCATGTTCTATGAAGTTCTATTATCTAGTTCTATGAAGAATGTCATTGGGATTTTAATAGGAACTCCTTTAAATATGTATAATGCTTTTGGTAGTATGGCCATTTTGACAATATTAATTCTGCCTATCTAATATCATGGGAGATGTTTCCATCTTCTAAGGTTTTCTTTAGTGTTCTGTAGTTTTCATTGTAGAGGTCTTTCACTTCTTTTGTTAAATTGTTTCCCAAGTATTTTTTGAGGATATTGTGAAAGGGCTAGTTTTTCTAATTTTCTTTCAGTGTACTCATCACTGATATGTAGGAATGCATTTGATTTATGGGTTTTGAATTTATATCCTGCTACTTTGCTTAATTCATTTAATAGTTCGAGAGGTTTCTGGTGGAGTTTTTTTTTTTTTTTTTGATCTTCTAAATAATGTATCATGTCATCTGCAAATAGCGATAATTTGAGTTGTTTTCCCATTTGTAACCCTTTAATTTCTTTCCTCCCTCTAATTGCTCTGGCTATTCTATGTGGAATAGAAGTGGTGAAAAGGGCATCCTTTTTTTGTTCCAGTTTTTAGAGAGAATGATTTCAATTTTTCTCTGTTTAGAATAATGTTGGCCTTGGGTTTAGCATATATAGCTTTTACAATGTTGAGATATATTCCTACTATCCCTAGTTTTTCTAGTGCTTTGAACATGAAAGGATGCTGTATTTTGTCAAATTTTTTTCTTCATTGATCTCTTTAAATTGTGTATGTCCTCCTGATTCAGTTTGTATAGTACATATGATTCTTGTCTTTAAGTCTATTGATGTGATGAATTACATTTATTGATTTCCCTATGTTGAACCAACTTTGCATTCCTGGGATGAACCCCACTTGACCATGGTGCACTAACTTTTTAATGTGTTTATCATGCAGTTTGCCAAAATTTTATTAAGAATTTTTACATCTATTTGCATCTGGGATATTGGTCTGAAGTTTTCTTTCCTTGATGTGTATTTGTCTGTTTTGGTATCAGTGTGTTACTAGCCTCATTCTGAGTTTGGATTCCCTCCTTTTCTCTTTCATAGAATAATTTGGGAAGTATTGTTGTTAATTCAAAGGATTCCCTCCTCTTCTCTTTCATAGAATAATTTGGGAAGTATTGGTGTTAATTCTTCTTTGAAAGTCTTGTAAAACTTGGCAAAAAGGCTATCTGATCCCGGGCTTTCATTGACTGGTAGGTTTTTGGTGTCATCTTCTATTTCATTGCTTGAAATTGATCTCTTTAAATTGGATACATTCTGATTCAGTTTTGGTAGGTCATATGTTTCTAGAAATTTGTCAATGTCTTTGTGATTTTCTATTTTGTTGGAGTATATATTTTCAAAATAGTTTCTACTTATCTTCTGAATTTCAGTATTATATGTTTTGATAATTGTTTTTCATCATGAAGTTTAGTAATTTGAGTTTTCCCTCTCTATTCATTAGCGTGGCTAAGGGTTTATCAATTTTATTTATTTTTTTAAAGAACCAACTTTTTGTTTTGTCAATTATTTGAATAGTTTCTTTTGTTTCAATTTTATTGATTTCAGTTCTGATTTTAATTACTTCCTGTTTTGCTGCTTTTGGTGTTGAATTGTTCTTCTTTTTCTAGGGCATTGAGATGCAATGTTAGGTCATTTTTTTGTTGATTTTCTATTCTTTAATTAAAGAGTTCAATGCAATGAACTTTTCTCTTAGCAGTGCATTCATAGTGTGCTAGAGGTTTTGATATGTTGTATCAGTGTTCTCGTTTACCTCTCAGTATTTTTTCATTTCATCCCTGATTCCTTCTGTTATCCATTCATCATTCAATAATATATTATTTAGTCTCCAGGCATTAGAGTACCTTCTATTTTTTATTTTATAATTGATTTCTAATTTCAATCCATTTTGATCTGATAGAATACAGGGTATTATCTCTGTATTTTTGTGTTTGCCAAGAGTTGCTTTATGATATAAGATATGGTCTCTTTTGGAGAAGGATCCATGTGCTGCTAAGAACAAAGTGTATTTGCTTATTGATGGATGGTTTGTTTAGTTTGGTTTGGATGATCTATCCAGTGGTAAGGGAGGTGTGTTAAAGTCACCCAGTATTATTTTACTGTGATGTATTCAATTCCTGAAACTGAGAAGGATTCGTTTGATGTATACAGATGCTCCATATTTTGGGGGCATAAATGTTAAAAATTGTTTTGTTTTGCTAATGTGTCATTACCTTAAGCAGTATGAAATGCCCTTTGTCCATTCTGATTTATTGTGGCTTGAAGTCCACTCTATCTGATATGAGGATGGAAACCCCTGCTTGTTTATGTGATCCATATGAGTGATACATTTTTCCCATCTTTTAACCTTCAGTCTATGGATGTTTTTGCATATGAGGTGAGTCTTTTGGAGACAGTATATTGCTGGGTCATGTTTTTTTTCCAGTCTGCCAATCCATGTCTTTTGAATGATGCATATAGGCCATTAAAATTCACAGTTATGATTGAGATGTGATCTGTATTCTTGGTCATTTTAGTTTTTTTCTATTTTTTAATTTGACTTTGTTTCTCCTTTGTTTGACTATTCCTTTAATGTACTTCCTCTCTTTGCTGGTTTTCACTTTTTATCCCATTTCATCCTCATGGAATATTTTGTTGAGAATGTTCTGTAGTGTAGGCTTTCTAGTTGCAAATTCTTTTAATGTTTGCTTATCATGGTAGGTTTGTATTTCATCTTCAAATCTGAAGCTTAATTTTGCTGGTTATAAAATTCTTGGTTGGCATCCATTATTTTTCAGAGCTTGATAAATATTATTAATGGACCTCCTAGCTTTGAGGGTCTTAGTTGAGTAATCAGCTGAGTTTCAAATTGGTTTCCCCCATATGTAACTTGATCTTTTTCTCTTGTTGCCTTTAAAATTCTATCCTTATTCTGTATTTTAGTCTTTCACATTATAATGTGCCTTGGTTTGTGTGTGTTGTAATTTTGTGCATTTGTGGTCTTGTAAGCCTCTTGTATTTTATTTTCCATTTTATTCTTTAGATTTGGGAAATTTTCTGATATTATTTCATTGAAAAGTTAGTGCCTTCCTTTAGTTTGTATCTCCATACCTTCATCTAGCCCGATAAATATTAAATTTGGTCTCTTCATTTGATCTCATAAGTTGGAAGTTCTGTTCATAGTTTCTTAATATCATCTCTGCATGGTTAATTTTATTTTCAAGATTATGTATTTAGTCCTCATTGTCTGGGGTTCTGTCTTCCAGGTGGTCTAGTCTGTTGGTGATACTTTCCATTGAATTTTTAATTTGGTTTGTAGATTCCTTCATTTCTAGGATTTCTGCATGGTTTCTTTTCAGAATCTGTATCTCTTTATTGATCTTCACCTCCTGAAATTTATCTCTAATTTCACTCCTTACATCATCCTTTACATTGTGGATCAGTTTAAGTATGTATGTCCTAATCTTCTCTGACATTTCTTCTCCTGTGTTGTCAATGGATTCTAGTATCAAGCAACTTGATTTGGTTTTGGCATTTTGTTCCCTTCTTTTTTCAAGTTACTTGTGTGTCTTCCCATTGGGCAGTGGGGATTGAGGTAGTACACTTTCTATCTTGACGGTTTCCAGTATCTCACCTTTAAGGGGGTGACCAATATTAACAACATCCAATGCAGACAATATACAGCCTTAAACCAAATAGCTCTTATTAATTCATCTGTAGTTTTGTCTTGATAAAAAGAAATGATGCATTCAAGTATTATCTACAGTATCCACAAAAATTTGCAAAAGTCTTACAATTTCTAAAGGTGGACAAAGAGAGAGCAGAAATGGTATAGGATGTGATATTTATGATAAAGGAGAAGAGAAGATAGATGTAAAAATTATAGAAAGATTGAAAGAGGAATCAATACAGGTCGGCTCTTAGCAAGAGAAGAGAGAAAGAATACAGGGAAACAGATAAGTGAGAGGAAAAGTTATAAATAAAGTAAGAAAAGAAAAACAAAAGAAAAAGAAGAAAAGTGAAAATAAAAGAATAAAAAGCAAAACTGTAATATACTATTTGGACATCCCAGTCCTCAGTAAACTGATGCATGAAAAATATTTGCTTTCAAAAATGGTAGAGATATGGGAGAGAGAAAAATAAAGGAAAAGAAAACTCAATGGACAATTGAACAATTATTTTAATTGGAGTTCAAAAGTTTCTCAGCTTCACTTCTTGGCAGATAGGTGGTGTTGTCTGGAGTGTGATGGCACCTCCACCCTCAGGATGGTGTGAATTTCTAGGGTAGGAGGGTTATTCCTGTAGGCAGAACTCCTGGAGGCAGGGCACAGCAATTTCCAGTCCATGATGGAAAGCTGCACCCCAGAAATCTCCTTTAGCTTCCACTCATGTGATATAAAAGCCTGTTCTTAGCCCCTTACATTGCCTGCAGACCCCACAATTCCAGGTCTCCAATTTAGTCTCAAAATTTTATCTTTCATTCCCCCACCCTTTCAAATTCCTGGTCAGGCACTTCTCTCCCAGGTGGTCTTTCCCAGGTGGTCTTGAGGGTTAAACACTGGGAAGTGTGTACCTGTCATGGAGATTTGTTCTGTATTGAGCAGATCAAGACCACGTACTGAAAGCTGTGGGCCATTCACATAGCTGCAAGCACTGGGCTGAGTTTATGGCTACAGTGGGGTCGGGAGACTCTGGATTGGGGAGCAGGAGGGCCCTGTTGACTGCCAGACCTCGAGGGACAAGGGGATTGGTGGATGATGGACTAGGGAAGGAATCTGGTGCCGGGGTCCAGCCCTAGCACAAAGGGTCGTGGTGCTCTCTGGTGATTGGGATGGCGTCGGCGGTGGAGAACAAGGCAACACAGATTCAGCGATCTGAGGCTAAGTTGTGTTCTGACTTTATTTTTTCCACACACCATTTTTATGTTAGCTTCTAGCATGAGTACAATATCTTGAGGCCACACAGAAAGGAAATTGACTCAAATTACAAGACAACAGGCAAAACATGTTAGCAGATTAAATATTATCAATTCTTCATAATATTTTTAAGTATATTTTTTATATAATCTTTAGCTAGTTCTACTTTCTATATTACTGGGAACATCGTGCACAGAAGTCATTTCTATGAACAACATATAAGCTTACACTATGTGGTTAATAATTAGTTTAATAGGAACAATAGCTCTTGCTAGATTACACCTCCTGCTTTTGCCCAGTAAGCATAACCTGTCTTGCCCAAGAAAGCTGTTCAGAGCAACTAAGCAATCACCAGTGTTTTACATATTTTAAATATTCTAAAAAGGGGAGATGAGCTTTCCATGTACATTTTTTCATTATATACTTGATGCCAACCAAGGTGTATTCTTCCAGTGGGAGATAAAGGGGGTCTAAATCTAAGGGACCAGAAGCTGGTTTCCTAGGAGGATACCACAGTTTTCCATTAACCAAATAAGCCTGACCAAATGATGTCTGAATTGTTGGGACTATTTTCCTAGCCTTAACAACTTTGTGACTTATTTGTCTGGAGTTAAGGTGGAAACAATGTGTTTTTCTGCCTTAGGTCATCTGGGAGTAGTCACCATCCGCAGTGACATTTAGCATAAGTTGCTGGAAATGAGCATAGCTTTCTTTCCAAGTTATACTTTTATCACCCCAGAACAAGGGCCTTTCTTGGTTATATCCAGTATGATTAGCTGTTTGATTCTTGTGTTCTAAATCCCCTAAGACCCTAGAATTCCCAGAAATCCAATATAATATTATTCCCAAGCATAGACAAATTAAACAAGACAACAGGAAACAGCGGCCCCAATTCCCAGGAAGATGAGACCTTGCAAACATCTTTGTAACTCAGTGGAATCCTTGTCAAGCACTGAGGGGAATTGAAGAGGGCGCAGCAGTTCCCCCTTTTTTATTTTTAAATTTGATTGTTTCAATTTGAATCTGGAGATCTTTTATTGCTCCTCTGGTACAGGCGACAATGACTGGAAGGAGAAATAGGAGAACCAGAACACAAGCAATTCCAATTAAAATTTGAATAATACTTTGCACAAACATGCTATTGGTAATGGTACTTTTTATATTTGAAAACATTTGTTGAGCCAAATCAGCAGATGGACTTACTTCCAAATGTGCTTGACTAAGGTCTCTAATTTTTGACTGTAAAATATTTATATCAGGAGCTATATTAGAATTATTCCAAACACCTTTAAGGTGATTTTGAACTTGACTCCAATCAGTATTATTCCTTACCTGAAGGGGAGTAACACAAATACATTTAAACTTAGCGTGACATCTAGTGGTCATTTGGGTTTTAATATTTTGAATTTGATTACCAATATATAAAATGGCTTCTTCCAGAGCATTAATTCTGGTTTCCAATTTTTTATCTATCTTTTCCTGGGCAGTCAGGGCAATGGAAACATTATGAGATAAGTCATTAACATGAGAAGCAGTATGAATTTCTTGTACTAAAGCAGTAGTAGAAACAGCTAAAGCAGTAATAATGCTAATTAATGCAGTTATTCCTAAAATCAAGGCAGCTACAAATCTCTTAGGTCTCATTAATTCATTAAGCCTTTTGAGAACTTCAGTTCCTGGGTCATCATACCATTCTTCTTCTAACAATACAGGCACCATAGCATAATAAGGTTGATGTACAATCATGAAAACAGAATATTGTTTGGGAATGGTAGCATTAATACAGTTTGTTATAATACACTGATTACATTGAATGGAGTAGGAATTTTTATCTTTAGTAATATTTAAATCATTACTTGTAGCTAACAGTATAGCATGAGGAGCATTCACACATGCTCTGACACTGAATACGGTAGAAATTTCTTTAGTAGGCCTTTTACCAGTAAGTCCTATAGATATAGGTCTGGTCAAAAATATCATATTAGTAGCAGCTAAAAGACGATACAGATCAGGAAAGTAGGAATGTTTGCCATTTTTTAATATGCTTTTATAGATTGGAGTTACCCAGCCGGGTGTAAACCATCGATGTATTGGCTCTGATGTATATAAATTAGTATAAAAAGCAAATTTTTGGGTATTGTTATATAAATAGTTTTTGTAATTGTAGTGTAGAGCCGACACGTACCAATGTAAAACTTTTGTGTTAGACATAAGAGGGGCATATACTTGAGCAAAATGAGAAAAAACACATTCAAACCATTTTGGAAAATCTACTTCAATGTCCATTAAATTCCAATATAAGTCCATTTTGTAGCAGCCTTTTCACAGATTTCTAACGGAGGAGGAGCAGAACTGTTAATATAAGTCTCATTATAATTAGCATATCCAATGGAGGCCATTTCTAGTGACCAAATATATCTTTTGTTAGGATTGGATTGAGGAGAATCCGTCAAATAAGTTCTATAACTAAGAGGCAAACATCTAAAGGAACATTAGTATTGTTGCTTGTAAAGCAAAGAGGGATTTCCTCAGTAAGACCATGAAAAGAAATGGTAGATGATATCTTATGAGGAATTAATGAATCTGAGATTCCACCAAGTAACTGAGGATGACTAGTAAATACCTTTAAATTAGCTCTTCCCCAGGAGGAGGGGTGTAACAAAGGTGGATCTGGAAAATATGTCCAATAGGCCTGTGATGCAGCTTGACAAGTTATTACCTGACTAGCAAGGATTGCCAAGATAGCAACAAACAGGGTTTCAGGTGTAGTTTGTCTCCCTTGAGCTATCACTATATGAGAGGCTGCAGTGGTCAGTCATTTAAGTTGTCCCCAGGTTGGAAATGGTGATTCACGTGTTGAGGAGGCTTGAGCCAGGCGGATGTGTCTCAGTCTGTAGACAAGGTCCTCTTCTGGGGTCAGTCTTGGGTATGGGCTCGATCATCTGTGCCACTTTGGGGGGCTCATAGTGTCGAATCAGCCGATCCGGAATCCACAAAGGAGATTCTGCATTCTGTGGAAACACACAAGCATACCCTCGACCTGATGTGAGGAGAACATCAGGTCCTTTCCATTGTCCTGTAAGTAAATCTTTCCATTTTACCATTACCTTAGGTTGTGGACTATGGTCCCAATGTCTCATCATAGGAGTCATTCCTGTAGAATCTGAATTTAAATGATTAATTACAAAAAGAGCATATTGAATAATATGATGGGGAGAACTATATTTAAATTCCCCTTCTTTTAATTTAGATATTTGAGTTTTTAATGTTTCATGTGCTCTTTCCACAATTGCTTGGCCTTGAGGGTTATATGGAATTCCTGTTGAATGAAAAATATTAAACATACCACATAATTTTTAATCTAGCAAGAGCTATTGTTTCTATTAAACTAATTTTTAACCACATAGTGTAAGCTTATATGTTGTTCATAGAAATAACTTCTGTGCACAATGTTACCAGTAATATAGAAAGTAGAACTAGCTAAAGATTATATAAAAAAATACTTAAAAATATTATGAAGAATTGATGATATTTAATCTGCTAACATGTTTTGCCTGTTGTCTTGTAATTTGAGTCAGTTTCCTTTTTGTGTGGCCTCAAGATATTGTACTCATGCCAGAAGCTAACATATAAAAATGGTGTGTGGAAAAAATAAAGCTAGAACACAACTTAGCCTCAGATAACTGAGTCTGTGTTGCTTTGTTCTCCACCTCGCCGACGTCATCCCAATCACCAGAGAGCACCACGACCCTTTGTGCTAGGGCTGGACCCCGGCAATCTGGGACCAGATTTGTGCTGGGACCAGTGATTGTTAGCCAGAGTGTTTCCCAGGGAAACTGGTGGATGCTGTACCAGCTGACTGGTGAGTCAAGAGCAAAATGCCCTCACACCCTCTTTCAAACTTCTGACACACTGTAGCAGCTCCATCTTTCCCCATGTGCTTCAGGACTCGTGGAGCTGGGGAGAGCCAAGCTCTCTTCAGCCTCTCTAACCTGTGCTCTCCCGGGAAAAATGGTCCTAGTTTCTGACTTTCCAAAGTATTGCTAGGCTCAGACAGGCCCATGTAGACCTAGTTGCGAATTCATGGATCTGGGTTTTCATTTCCATATGCTCCACCACACTGCAGGTCCAAGATCTCAATGTTTCTTTAATTTGTAATTAGAGAGACTGCCTGGAATGCGCTCATCTAAAGGAGTGATCATGTGAAAAGTACCAAGATGGTGGCTATCAGCACACCTAGCAGTAAGACCTTGGGTGTAACCAAACCTACAGGCACTTTGATAGTGGACTCCCAGGCCCTGACCAGTGTCCCTAAATGGAAGTGGTCACATCTTCAGATGGGGCAACAGTGGCAGGTGGCAAGGTGGCAGCCACTGACATAAGATTTTTTTATAAATCTTTTGAATATCTCCTTTAACTTTGATCTTATTTCTAATTTGTATTACAATTATGCCATCTTTTTGGAGGAAAATCTCATTAGAATCTTTTTTCATTAATGGTTTTATGTCCAAATCCTGGTTTTGATATTCCTAGATTCAGTGACACTTTTGCTACATCTAATGTAAACTAAGTTCTATTAATAGCTCTAGGTGATCAGAATTCAATGAGAATAACAGTTTGTATTGGTGTTACAAGATTGAATACAATTCTTATAACATATGATTATTAGGCATTATCTTGAACTCACATTAATACTCTTCTCATTTCCATTCTCTAGTTTTTTAGTATGAGAAGCAAAAAGATATTTTACTTCATCTATAGTAGAATAAAATAAAATTGAAAGTGAATGATTATTATTATATGTGTACTGCAATCTTCCAGAAGCAGATAGTATTGATGGCACTTCTCTTTCAGTGTACAGTGTATATGGGGACCTTTTCATTTGCAACGTTGACTCACAATATTTAAGCCCCTATGTTAGTCAAGTTTTCATTGCTGTGACAAAATACCTGAGAACAACTTAATGGAAGAAATATTTATTTTGACTCAGAGTTTCAGAAGATTTGGTTCATGGTCAACTGGCTGCTCCATTGTTTCTGGGCCTGTCGTGAGTTACTACACCAAGGTTTGTTATGTTTTAGGTTAGATGTCCCCCAAAAGCTTATGTGTAAGGCAATGCAAGAAATTTTAGAGGTGAAATTATTGAGTTATAAGAGGTTTGCCCTACTTAGTTCATTAATCAATAGACAGGGATAAACTTGCTGGTAACTACAGGCAGATAGGGTGTGGCTGGAGTAGGTAAGTCCCTGGGAGTGTGCCTTTGGGGTATATAATTTGTCCTTGCTGAGGGGAGTCTATGTCTCTGCTTACTGATGTCATGTTCCCAGCAGCTTTCCTCTGCTACATATTTCTACCATGATGTCCTGCCTCACCTCAGGCCCCGAGGAATCGAATTAGACATCTATGAACAGAGACCTCTGAAATAGTGAGCCCCAAGTAAACTTTTCCTCCTATAATTGTTCTTGTCAGGTTTTTTTTTTTATCACAGTAGTGAAAAAGTTGACTAAAACAAGGTAGAAAGTCATGACAGAGCAAAGCTGCTTACCTCATAGTGTCAAGAAAGGGGAGAGAGCAAGAGGGGGAGAGGTTGGGGAGAGAGAGAGAGAAAGAGAGAGAGAGAGAGAGAGAAATGAGTACATAATATAGCCCCCAAGGGCAAGCCTCCAAGGATCCACTCCTTTCAAATAGGTCCCAACTCCTACAATTTATACCATCTCTGAATAAATCCACCCAATAATCCATTAATGGATTGATACCGTGATGAAATCAGAGATCATTATTGAATCAGTTCCCCAATACTCCACCTCCGAACCTTGCTACATTGGGGTGGGGGGTGAAGCCTTGAATGCCTGAGTATTTGGGAACACTCCAAATACAAACTATAGCAGCCCCTTTTATCCCTACTTCTTCAGCTTTTTATGCATGAGATGAGCAACATAAACACTATTTTGACAATTTAGGAAGTTGGCAATTATTATTCAATTGTAAATATAAATTGTTTCTTAAAGAACACACATGTGAGTAAAATTTGGGTTTTATTGTGAGGACAAAGTAGGAGTAAGGTAAATATTGCTTGTTCAGAAAATTTACATCTAATGCTTTATTACATTATTCTTTCTTACATGTTATAAAAGTCTTCCTTGAAATCCCATTGTAGAAGACTTCACAACAGTATTTAATGTCTTAAATCGTAAGTCATATATATCAATAATTTGTCTTGTGTTTTTCAGGCATCTTTTTTACATAAGTAGAATGGTTATACAAGGGGCCTCTGAATTAAAATGATCGTGGTTTTAGTCCTGGTTTCACCACTTCCTAGGAATTAGACTGCTAATAAATTACTTAAATATGCTGATTATTCATCTGTTGAAGATGTCAAAATTTATTATTAATTTGAAAAAAACCTTAAAATATACACACATGGAATAAACTCATTATTTTAATATACTTGTGAATATATTTTACTTGTAAAATATCTTAAAAATCTAGAACAAAATTCAACAAGACATTAATAGTCTTTAAGTATATTTTCTCTTATTTCTTTATTTTTTTCTTTACATTTATACATTCATTTTTAGAAATTCAGTGTATGCAGATTAAATCAGTCTTATCAAATAATGAAATTAACCTTGATATAAAAGGAATGACTAATTCTAAGTCAGGGTGTAGCAGACATGTTACTCCTTATTTGAAGCAAACCAGAAAAATTCTTCATGAGAAATCATATGTGCTACTTCTTTTAATTAAGGCAACACCTTTTTATGATGCACTATTTTAACCAGGATGTCTTTACCAGAGATTGAATTTGTAAATAACGATGTATCCTAACTAAACAGAGGTTCACATTTAAATATACTAAATTTATGCAAATGGTTAGAAATACCCTATGTGCCTTCTAAGAGTTTGGGAAGATGGAGTAGAAAATTTAGGACTTACTTTGCCCAAACTTACTCCTGTTTACCCCAATATAGCAGTGTTCAAGCTTAATCTATACTGCAGTGTTTGGTTATGCTTGCACTCCAAAGCAACCAATTGTATTTTATGTTTGACAATTTATATTATTTATTAAATATATAAAATATTAAGATGTTTTATTATTTGAGAGTAAGAGTAAAAATATAATTGAAACATCTAGCATAGAAGAGGTTATATATTGTATTTTCACCTATAAGCTTCTCTCTTGTGACATAGTGCAACTCTACTAAATCAGATAACTATGCCTCTGAAATGATTAAATCTTAGGGTATACTTCAGTTTGTTAAATGCCACTGATTTTGTAATGCTTAAAGATGATGGAGGTTTTAAGGCAGAGGAGAAAGATAGATTTCACTAAGAAAGCTGAAAGGCCATCTAGAATGTCCTATTTCAAAGTGCTGTTTCTTAAATTCAGACCTATGCTAATAGTGATAGCTTTTGGAATGCATACTAAGAGCCAGGCCTTGTATCAAAAGCTTTACATGCATTTTCTCTTTTAGTCTTCATAATAATAATGACAATGAAAACATTAGCATCTTAAGGAGGGTGAAAGTGAGACATGGACATGCCAATGGTTAAAATATTATCAAAGATTTCAAAAGAAGTCTGATTGAAGCCAGAGCATGATTAATTTTTTTTTTTTCTGAGTGCTGGCCTTCTCAGGGACCTCCAGAAAAGTGTAGCAGCTCCATATCTACCAACACTTTGGGTGCTTCTGCAGCCATCACGGATTACCCCAGATGCTGTTGTCACTATCTTAAGTTTGGGCAGTTCCCATCCTGGGACACCTGCTGGAGACTAGTAGCCCATTATCAAGTATGTTTCATGTATCAGGCTACTAAAGACTGGGAAGTTTGGATAGTATATTACAGCTTTCTTATAGTTTTTTTTAATTTTTAATTTTTAAATACCTTTATTTTTCTTACTCTATTTTCCTCTTATTTATCTGTTTCATTGGAGTCGCTTTCTCCCTTTTCTCATGCTAACAACCAACTTCTTTTGATTCCACTTTCACTCTTCCTATTATCTTGTACCTCTACATTATCACTTCATACCTCATTAACATTACATGCCACACCCCTCCCCCATCCTCTTTGTCCACCATTTGAAATTGTAGACCTTATTGCAAACTTATTGTTAATGCTATAGATAATAATCCAATTCATCATTTCTGTTTATTGCGACAATACTGTTAACGACTTAATTGGGGCTATTTGGTTTAAGGCTGTATATTGTTTCTATTGTGTGCTGCTAATATTGATCTCCCCCTTAAAAGTGAGATATTGGAAACCTGCAGGGACACTATAAACCTAGAGGGAGGAAACTGTAACACCTAGGATCCACACTGCTAGAGGAAAAACACAAACAACATAAAAAACAAGGAAAGAAAGCACCCCAAACAAACCAAGATGCCGTATTAATAGAATCCATTGACAACATGGTAAAGGAAATGTCAGAAAAAGACTTCAGAATGTACATAATTGAAATGATCTGTGAAGGAAAGGATGATATAAGAGAGCAAATGCAGGTAATGAGTTATGACTTCAATAAACAGTTAAAAGAGCAAATGCAAGAAGCAAAAGATCATTTCAATAAAGAAAGTGAGATTCTAGAAAAAAACAGAAATATTGAAATGAAGGAAACAATAAGTCAAATTAAAAATTCAACAGAAAACATCACCAAAGACTAGATCACTGGAGGACAGAATCTCAAGCAATGAAGACAAAATATTTAATCTTGAAAATACAGTTCACCACACAGAGAAGATGGAACAAATCATGAACAGAATCTCCAAGAATTATAGGATAATGGGGAAACACCAAATTTAAGAGTTATTTGGATTGAGGAAGGCACAGAGATACAAACCAAAGGAATGAACAATGTATTCAATGAAATAATATCAGAAAATGTCCCAAACCTAAAGAATGAAATGGAAAATCAAATACAAGAGGCTTACAGGATACCACATGTACAACATTATAACAGATCCACACTAAGGCACATTATAATGAAAACATCCAAAATACAAAATAAAGATAGAATTTTAAAGGCTGTGAGAGAAAAGTATCAGATTACATATGGGGAAACTAAAACAGACATCAGCAGATTTCTCAGCCCAGACCCTAAAAGCTAGGAGGGACTGGATCAACATATTTCAAACTCTGAAAGAACATGGATGCCAACCAAGAATCTCATACCCTGCAAAACTAACCTTCAGGTTTGATGACAAAATAAAATCCTTCCATGATAAAAGTTAAAAGAATTTACAAATAGCCTGCAATACATAACATTCTCAACAAAATATTCCATGAGGAGGAAATGAAAAGCAACAAGGTAAGTCAACTTAGGGAGGAACTACCCTAAAGGAATAGCCAAATAAAGGAGAAACCAAGTCAAGTTAAAAACCAAAAATAAGCCAAAATGACCAGGAATATAAATCATATCTCAATAATAACCCTGAATGTTAATGCCCTAAATTCATCCATCAAAAGACATAAACTGGCAGATTGGACTTAAAAAGAAGTCACAACATTATAGTACCTTCAAGAGACTCAACTAACATGAAAAGATATCCAAAGATTGAAGGTGAAAGGATGGGACAAAACATATAATATACACAGTTTCAGTAAAAAAGCAAGGGTTTCCATCTTCATGTCAGATAAAGTGGACTTCAAGTCAAAGTTATTAAGAAAGGAGAAGGAAGGACATTTCATACTTTTTAAGGGAACCATAAATCAACAAGACATCACAATTATAAATATTTATGCCCCAAATAATGGAGTATCTATGTACCTCAAACAAATACTTCTCAATTTCAGGAATTAAATAGACCACAATGCAATAATACTGGGTGACTTTAACATACCACTGTCATGACTGGGTAGAGCTTCCAAACAAAAACTGAAGGAAGAAACCACAGAACTCAATAATACAATCAATAATTTACACTCAACAGACATATACAAAATATTCCAACCATCAACAAGTGAATACACTTTTTTTAATTTATTTTTTTATTTGCTTATTGATTCATTGAGCACAAATGGAGTACAGCTATTGTTTCTCTGGTTGTACACAAAGTAGAGTCACACCATCTGTGCATTCATACATGTACACAGGGCAATGATGTCTGTCACACGTTCTGTTATTATTCTTACCCCTCCACCCTGACCCCTCCCTCCCTTCCCTCTATGCTATCTATCCTTCCTCCATTCTTGCCACCCTTCCCCACCCACATTATGGATCATCATTCATTTATCAGAGAGACAATTCGGCCTTTGGATTTTTGGGATTGGCTGATGTCACTTAGCATAACAGTCTCCAACATCATCCATTTGGGATTGGCTGATCTCACTTAGCATAACAGTCTCCAACATCATCCATTTACCTACAAATGCCATAATTTTATTCTTCTTTATGGATGAATAATATTCCATTGTGTATATATAACACAGTATCTTTATCCATTCATCTATTGAAGGGCATCTAGGTTGGTTCTGCAATCTGTCTATTGTGAATTGGGCAGCTATGAACATTGATGTGGCTGCATCACTGTAGTAATCTGATTTTAAGTCCTTTGGGTATAGGCCAAGGAGTGGGATAGCTGAGTCAAAAGGTGGATCCATTCCAAGTTTTCTAAGGAATCTCCACAGTGCTTTCCAGAGTGACTGCACCAACTTGCACTCCCACCAGCAATGGATGAGTGTATCCTTTTCCCCACATCCTCGCCAACACCTGTTGTTGCCTGTATTCTTAATAAAAGACATTCTAATTGGGGTAAGATGAAATCTTAAGGTGGTTTTGATTTGCATTTCTCTTATAACGAGGGATGTTGAACATTTTTTCATAAATCTGTTGATTGCTTGTAGATCTTCCTCTGTAAAGTGTCTGTTCATTTCCTTAGCCCATTTATTGAGTGGGTTATTAGTGTTCTTGGTGTAAAGATTTTTGATCACTTTGTAGATTCTGGAGATTAGTGCTCTATCTGAAGTGTGTGTAGCAAAGATTGTCTCCCACTCTGAAGGCTCTCTCTTCACATTGCTTATTGTTTCCTTTGCTGAGAAAAAGCTTTTTAGTTTGCCTCTATCCCAATAATTGATTCCTGCTTTTATTTCTTGTGCTTTGGGAATCATGTTAAGGAAATCTGGTCCTAGGCCAACGTGATGAAGATTTGGACCTATTTTCTCTTCTATTAGGTGCAGAGTAATATTGTCAAAATGGCCATACTTCCAAAAGTGCTATACAAATTCGATGCAATTCCAATTAAAGTCCCAATAACAGACCTCATAGAAATAGAGCAAGCAATCATGAAATTCACTTGGAGGAATAAGAGACCCAGAATAGCTAAAGCAATCCTTAGCAAGAAGAGCGAAGCAGGGGGTAACACAATACCAGACCTTCAACTATACTACAGAGCAATAGTAACAAAAACAGCATGGTATTGGCACCATAATAGACAGGTAGATCAATGGTACAGAATAGAGGACACAGAGACAAACTCACATAAATACAGGTATCTCATACTTGACAAAGGAGCCAAAAACATACAATGGAGAAAAGGGAGCCTCTTTAACAAATGGTGCTGGGAAAATTGGAAATTCATATGCAGCAAAATGAAACTAAACCCATATCTGTCACCCTGCACTTTTTTTCTCAGTAGCACAGGAATCCTTCTCTAAAATAGACCATATGCTATGCCACAAAGAAACTTTTAGCAAATCCAAAAAAATAGAGATACTACCTTGTATTCTATCAGATCAAAATTGAATGAAAATAGAAATCAATAATAAAATCAAAAATACAAACTATTCCATAACCTGGAGACTAAATAATACACTATTAAATGATGCATGGATAACAGAAGACATCAAGGAGGAGATAAAAACTTCTTAGAGGTAAAGAAGAACAATGATAAAACATATCAAAATCTCTGGGACACTATGAAAGCAGTACTAAGAGGAAAATGCACTGCATGGAGCTCATTCAATAAAAGAATAAAAATTCAACAAATAAATGACATAGCATTACATCTCAAAACCCTAGAAAAAGAACAGAAAAACACCAAATGTAGTAGAAGACAAGGAATAATTAAAATCAGAGTCCTTTAACAGATGAATGGATAAAGAAAATGTG
>JAJEJO010051165.1:199546-235303 GCA_020662805.1 Glaucomys volans | reverse complement strand
GCATTTTCAGTTAAATGGATGGAACTGGAGAATATCATGCTAAGTCAAATAAGCGAATCCCCAAAAACCAAAGGTCGAATATTTTCTCTGATAAGTTGGTGCTAATACATGACAGATGGAGGTGGCAATAAGGGAAGAATGGAGGAACTTTCAACTGTGTAGAGGGAAATGACAAGAGGGGAGGGGGGCCATGGGAAGGAAAGATGGTAGAATGAGACAAACATCATTAACCTATGTACATGTATGATGTATGGATGGTGTGACTCTACATTGTGTACAACCAGAGACATGAAAAGTTGTACCTCATTTGTGTACAATGAATCAAAATGCATTCTACTGTTAGGTATAACTAAATAGTAAAATCAATAAATATTTATTTCTGGCATACCAAACTCCAGTTTATTTCTTTCTGACATTACATGTCCTGTACAGGTCAGAATAACTTTTAATACTTAAAAACAGTATTTGAAGCTAAAGAGGTAGAGAAATTCAATGACCTAAAGATGATGCATTACTAATTAAACCAGGATTTTTGCACTTGGAACTGTGCAGCAAATTCTTGAGGATGGCGTACGTCTAATGTAAATATAGGAATGTTAATTCATATCCAAGAGAAACTGTGACTTAGAAACTTATGCAAGTCAACAGCTGTGACCTTAGAGAAACAGGAATTGGAGTTTTCATTCAGCAAGCTGTGCCTCATGCTTCTTTGGCTAGAGCTATGTATATTTAATTAGTGTCCTCTCACCTTCACAGTACATGTTTTTCCACTTGACAGTTCCTGGCATCAAAAGAATGTCCTTGAGAAAAAAGTCAGGCCTATTGTCTACTAAGCATATTATTTGACTTGGTGTTCAACCATTCTCAAGAAAGAATTGGGAATAATGAAAGACAGTGGGGCATAGAGACACTTTGACAGTGTCAGGTCGGTCGAAGCTATTGAACAGTTCCTATTAAATTAGCTTAGCTTCATCTCAGCTAGTTAAAGGTGGCATGCTGACAAATTAGTTTCTATCTGTGTAAAAAAAAAGAGTAAGAGCAGTTTCACATTTGTGGGCTTAGTGACAGTTACATCACAAGGTCAATAAGAATATGTCCATCACAAACTCTGTTTGTCTCATTTCAATACATTGGATGATCAGCTTCAAAATATTTACTAGGTGAGCACATTTTTCATAATGAGTTTTTGTTATTTTCAAAAGAAATATTATAAATAATTTCACAGTTTGGGTTGCTTATTGGAAATCCAAATGTTAATTTTATTCAGCGTTTCCACTCAGAGATTTGGTTCAAGATTTATGCCTCCTTAGTAAAAAGTAATCATAGATAAAGGTGCACATTTTCTTATCAACGTATGTTTTGTTCTTTGGCTTAATACACACTGGCGTACTTCATTTTACTGCATTGGAAGACACTATAATCTTAAAGATTGTAGGTTTGTGGCATCCCTCAGTTCAGCAAGTCTATTGGTGTCATTTTTCCACCATCATACACTGATTTTTTGTCTCTAAAATATTTTGGTAATCCTCACAGTATTTCAAATGTTTTCATCATTTATGTCATGGTGATCTGTAATCAGTGATCTTTGATGTTACTGTTGTAACTCTTTCATGACACAGCAGACCACCCCCATATAAGATGGCAAATACAATCATTAATGTTGTGTGTCATGTTCCACTGGCCATCCATTCTTCATCATTTTTTTCCTCAGGCCTCCCTATTCCTTAAGGTATAAAACTATTAAAATGGGATCAATTAATAACACTGAAAATCCCTAATACATTTCAAGTGAAAGGAAGATTCACAGGTTTCTCACTAAAAAGGTAGAAATTATTAAGCTTAGTGAGGAAGGTATGATAGAGGACAAAGACTCTCTTAATCAAACAGACAAGTCATAAACAAAGGAAAAGTTCTTTAAGGAAATTGAAAGTGAAATATAGTGAATACACATGGAAAGAATGCAAAACAACCTCACTGATGTAGAAAGTTTTAGTAGTATGGGCAGAGGCTCAAAATAGCCACAAGATTCTCTTAAGCCAGAATAGAATCCAGAACAATTCCCTAATTCTTTAATTCTCTGAAAGTGGAGAGAAGTAGAGAAGCAGCAGAAGAAAAGTTAGAAGCAATCAAAGGTTGTTTCATGAGGTTTAAGGATAAAAGCCATCTATATGACCATAAAGCAAGATGAAATTGCAAGCTGATGCATAAGCTGCAAGCAAGTTATCCAGAAGATCTAGATAAGATAATTGATGAATGAAGCCATACCAAACAATAGATTTTCAATGGAGAAGGACCAGCCTTTTATTGGACCAAGACATCATCCAGGACTTGCATAGCCAAGGAGAAACCAATTCTTGGCTTCAAAACTTCAAAGTATAGGTTCTTCTGATAGAGACTAGTGTAGCTAGTGACTTTAAGTTGAAGCAATATTCATTTTCCATTCCAGAAGTCCTAGGTTTCTTAGGAATTCTGATAAATTTACTCTTTTTGGCTCTACACATGATACAACAAAGTCAGCATGACAGCACATCTATTTGCAATGCAATTAAAAAATATTTTAGCCCAATGTTAAGACATTTTACTGAAAAAAGATTCCTTTCAAAATATTTACACTCATTGATAATGCTCCTGAACACCCAAAAGTTCTGATATTGATATACAATATTATTAATAATGTTTTCCAGCTTGCTAACATTCATTCTTTTTTTTTTTTTTAACCAGGGATTGAACTCAGGTACACTTGGCCACTGAGCCACATCCCCAGCCCTATTTTGTATTTTATTTAGAGACAGGGTCTCACTGAGTTGCTTAGGGCCTCCCTAAGTTGCTGAGGCTGGCTTTGAACTCGTGATCCTCCTGACTCAGCCTCCCAAGTCGCTTAGATTACAGGTGTGTGCCACCGCGCCCGGTTTAACATTCATTCTTTAACACAAGGATCAAGAAGTGATTTTAGGGTCTGGAGTTGTGACTCATTGGTAGAGCACTTGCCTAGTATGTGTGAGGCACTGGGTTCAATCCTGAGCACCACATATAAAAACAAATAAATAAAATAACATAAAAATTTTTTAAAAAGAAGTGATTTTATGATTTATTATTGAAGAAAATACATTTGTAATGCTATAGCTTCCATAGTAATTATTTCTATGATGGATCTGAGCAAAGTCAATTGAAAACTTTTTGGAAAGGATTCACCTTTCTATATGCCCTTAAGAACATTACTGATTAATGGGAGGTAGTCAAAATATCTACATTAATATGATTCTAACTCTCATGGGAGACTTGGAGGTATTCAAGGCTTCAGTAGAGGAAGTTACTGCAGATATGGTTGAAATAGCAAGAAAACTAAAAGTGAAGCCTGAAAATATTACTGAATTGCTGCAATCTCATAATAAAACTTTTAATAGAATAAGGAGATTTTTCTCATGGAAGAGCAAAGATAGTGGTTTCTGGAAGTGGAATCTACTACTGATGAAGGAGCTGTGAACATTATTGAAATGACAACAAAGGATTTAGATATTACAGTGACTTAGTTCATTGTCGTAACAGTTTAGTTTGGGTCTTGGCCTATTGTCATTATTTGACTAGGCCTCAACCTGTGGGTCTTTGTCCCTTCTGGAGGGGGTAAGGCCGACGAGGTAACCAACGCCCTCGGGAGAGCAAGTTCCAGACCAGTCTCAAATTTATTCAAAGAATTACAGCACTTTTATAGATGAGGGGAGTCCGAGAACAAAGAACCAGTGGTGTAACATGATAGTCTGTGAAGATGGCCCAATGAGGAGTCACACAGTTTACCAAAGGGCGGAGGGAGAAGTGAGGAGAGTGAAGCTCACCTGGGGCATATGTCCGCAGACAGGTCAGGCCACTCGCGAGTGTTCTCCAGCGAGCATGTATGCCCCTCCGTAGCCTTTGGAGGATATGCCTCGGTGGCTTCTTTCTACATCCCCACAGTTCATAAAGCAGCAGCAGGCTGAGAAGACTAGCTCCAATTTTGAAAGAAGTTCTATTGTGAGTAAAACTCTAATCAAACAAAACCATATGCTGGGTGTGTTGGTGGACACCTATAATCCCAGTGACTCTGGAGACTAAGACAGGAAGATCACAAGTTCAAGTCCAGCTGCAGCAACTGTCTTAAAATTAAAAAGGATAGGAGTGTAGCTTAGTGTAAAGTGACTCTGGGTTCAATCCCCTGGAACCCCAAACAAACAAAGATAAAAATTAAAAAAAAAACACACACAATATACCACAGAGAAATTTTGATGAAAGGAAAAGTCAATCGATGTGGCAAACCACTTATTGTTTTATTTATTTATTTATTTACTTATTTTTCAAGTTGTCATTTTTATCAATATAACATTCTTTTGTAATTTTTTAAATTTTATTTGCTCTTTTTAGATATGCATGACGGTAGAGTCTATTTTAACATATTATACATTCAAGGAGTATGAATTATTCTAATTAGAGTCCCAATCTTGTGGTTGTACATGATGTGGAGTTTCACTCATTGTATAATTGTGTATGAACTTGGGTAGCTTATGTCCAATTCATTCATTGTACCGTCTTTCAATTCCTGTCCCCCTCACTTTCCTGCATTTCCCTTTGTCTAATCCACTGAACTTCTATTCTGCCCTCCAGCTTGTTGTATGTTAGCATTGGCATATCAGAGAGAATATGCAACATTCAGTTTTTTGGGATTGGCTATTTCACTTAGCATTATGGCTCCAGATCCATCCATTTACTGGCAAAATTCCTAAAGCCATTCTTTTTATGGCTGAGTAGTATTCTATTGCGTATCTATACCACTTTATCTATTCATCTGTTGAATGGCACCTTGGTTGGTTCAATAGCTTAGCATTACTTTATTTAAATGCTACAGCCACCCAATTTTCACTACCCATCAAGCTGATCAGCCAGCAGTCATCAACAGGAAGTCAAGACCCTCCACATGCAAAAAGATTAAGAATTACTGAAGGTAAGATGAAAATTGGCATTTTTATCAATAAATTATTTTTAATTTAATCTTTATCCATTGATTTTTTAAACATAATGCTTTTGCACACTTATTAGACTACAATATGGTGTAGACATAAATTGTATTTGTGCTGGGAAGACAAAGAATTCATGCAACTCACTTAATTTAAATATTTGCTTTATTATTTATTTATGTATTTATTTTTGCTGTGCTGACACCAAACCCAGGGTCTTCTGCATACCAGGCAAGTGTTCTACCTTTGAACTATATCCCCAACCTAAAATTGCTTTGTTGTGGTCTGTTCCTGAACCAGAAGTATCTCCAAGGATTGCATATATTTGTGTGTATGTATATGTGTGTGTATATGTATGTAAATGGTGTCAAGAATAATGCCATATATATGATTTTTGAAAGAGACAAAGATTGGTGCCACCTAATTTTTTTATTCTTATGGGTCAGATTATGAGCAATGTGGAATTTAGCATTTTCACTACCACGAGGGCAAAAATTTGTCATGGAGAGAATCCTTGCCACTTCTAGGAATTCCTTTGGATGTGGAATAAAAGCCCTTAATTCACTTTAGTGTCATTTAAAACTTTCATATAAACCACTGCTATGCATTTATAAAATAGCATCTTTCCCCACATTGCTAATAATGAAAGGAAAACTTATTCTGGAGAATAAGTTTATTCATCTGAAAGTGAAGCACATGAAAAACAACGTTCTTTAGTGTTTTGATACAATAAAAAATTAGTTTTCCCCATATCTGGGTATTTTCTTCCTTCCTGCTTTACATACCTGGTTCCATTTTGGGTGCCCAAAGTTTTCAATTTGACATTCAGCTGAGTTAAATCTCTTCATACTTCCAAATTCCTTCCTCCCCTCTGCTCCATGTCCCCATACCTAATCACGTTTTGGAGATAATTTCAGTCAATATTTAACTAGATTGCTTTCTAAGAGGTTAAATAGCTGACAGCTCCCCAGAAGAAATTCATATTTTAAAAGGGAGCAAGTAAATGAATCTCTACTTGATAGAATTTAGAAATTATCTGAAATAAATAATTCTTCAAGAAGACTTAAAATACAAAGGAGTTGATGTGTTATTTGTAAAGCCCTCTCATGTTTCCTTCATGTGTGCTCCATGCCGTTTATTATTCTTCCATCCAGCACCTTCCCTGTGATCTTTGGATTTCACATTTGTTGTATGTTATGGTTTGGTTGTGAGGTGTCCCCCAAAAGCTCATGTGAAAGACAATGCAAGAAGGTTTAGAGGAGAAATAACTGGGTCATGAGAGCCTTAACCCAGTCTGTGAATCAATCACCTGATGGGATTAATAGGGCAGGCAGGTATGGTTGGAGGAGGCAGAGATTGGGAGTATTGGCATCAGCTGTTGCCAGGATCCCTCCCCCCTCCCAGTAACCCTCCCCCTTCCATCTACAACCCAGATTGTCAGCTTGTGAACATCCTAGTCAGCAATTGGTCCAGATCGTTAGCCTGTGAACCTCCCCGTGTGTCATTGGTCCAATTGTTACTAGCCCGGGAAATTCAAACTACTTAAGAGAAGCTCCCTGGCCATTTTCTCTCTCTCTCCCAGCCCTGAGAGCAGACACTCTGGTCATCTGCCTCTCTCTTTCTCTCTCTCCCCTCCCTCCCTCCCTCCCTCTCTCTCCTTCTCTCTCTCTCTCTCTCATTCTGTGGTGCCCGTCTACTTAATAAAATCTCTACTTAATAAAATCTCTTGTGTGAGTTCCTGCATCCAGAATGGTTCTCTGGGTGCTTTCAGGGAGCATGGCTTTGGGGGTATATACTTGTATCTGGCAAGTGGAGATCTCTCTCTGCTCTCTATGATCATCATGTGAGCTGCTTCCCTGTGCCACACTCTTCTGCCATGATATGAATCCTCACCTTTAGCCCCAAGGAATATAGCTGGTTGTCTATGGATTGAGACCTCTAAAACCATGAGCCCCAAATAAAGTTTTCCTTCTCTATAGTTGTTCTGGTAGGATCTTTTAGTCACAGCAGGGAAAAAAAGCTGACTAAAACAGAAATTTGTCCAAGGAGTGGGGCAATTGCTGTGACTAACCTGACCATGTGGTTCAGAACACTTTCAAGCTTTTTGAGATTGATAGGAAGAATTTTGTGATATGTAGTAGTGAATGCTGGAAATGCTTTAGACTATTGTTAAGTGGAGCTTAATTGCCAGTTCTGGTGGGAGCTCAGAAGACCAGAATGCCAATAGGACTGTGGACAGTGAGAACAGGGCTCAAGACAGTTTAGAGGAAAAGGAGGTCACTATTGGTAATTAGACTAGAGGCCATTTGTTATGTTCTGGCTGAGAAGTTGTCTGCATTTTACCGGTGTCCTAAGACTTTGTGAAGCTGATTTTAAAAGTGATGGACTTCTTAATCTGGTGGAAGAAATATCTAAGCAGCATAGCATTCAGGCAGTGGCATGGGTATTACTGGCAGCTTTTATCAAAGTTTATTGTGATATTAAGAAGCATAAATCAGCAGGAAGATTTAAAAACTTGAACCTGAAAGGCAGGAGTAAAGCTGGGGCTAAGGAAGTTGCATTTGTTAAAATATCACTGCCACTAAAGAAATGCTAAAGCCTTTGCCCAGAGACAATAAGATGGCTTGAGGGCTTCTCAGGACCTGGCAAAACCACATCCATCTCAGGTGCAAGGGAGTAATAGTGAAAATTCTCTTGAGAAGAGACAAGTGGGGAGTTCATTTTGAACAAGGGGGCCAAGGAAGTTTTTTCAAGGTGCTCAGCCACCCAGACATTCAGAGGCTGCTGCAGCCAGCATCCCTGGAGGTTTCAGTACTGCTGGAGATGATGACAGACCTTAGTGTCAAACACATGGTGCTAATTCTGCAAGATAGCAGGAAGCTGGAGTTAGGGGGTGATGGAGACTTCTACCAAGATTTTAAAGGAAGGCCTATGAAGCCAGGCAAAGTGCAGCAGGGTCAGAGTCCATGCAGGCAGTCACTGAGAGGGCAAAGGGTGAAGACATGAAGAGGACACAGAAGCTCCAGTGGAAACCCCCAAGATTAAGAAATGCCAGTATCATGGGACATTTTTCTAGGAATGCTGCAGGAATCAAGCAGAGACAAGCCAATAGAAAGTCCACTTTGGCTACACCAAACAAGGCCACAGGGGTGGAGCTACATAAACCCTTTGGACAGAATATCACCATGCCATATGCCCCAAATGCAAGACATAGAGCTACAGGACGTGTTTGCCCAGTTGGATTTCAGTCTTGCTTTGGTTCCATCCCTTCTTTTTCTTTTTAAAAATATTTTTAGATGTTGATAGACCTTTATTTTATTCATTTATTTATATGTGATGCTGAGAATCAATCCCAGTGCCTCACACATGCTAGACAAGCATTCTACCACTGAGCCACAATGCCAGCCCTTCCATCCCTTCATTCTATGCCCTTATTTTTGTGAATGTGAATGTTCATTCTGTACCTTCATACTTTTGATATTTGTAAATAGATTTTGATTTTTACAGGAATTCATGATGCAAGTTTGCCCTGAGTCTCAGAGTAGACTTTGAACTTGAACTTTGGGCAATCCTTGAACTGTTGAGACTATGGGGAATCTTGAAGATGGGCTAAGTATTTTTGCACTGTGAGATGGTCATGAGCTTTTGGGACCAGGGTGGAATGTTATGTTTTGGATGTGAGATGTCCTCCAAAAGCTCATGTGTGAGATAATGAAAGAAGGTTTAGAGGAGACATGATTGTGTTATGAGCTTTAACCCAATCAGTGAATTAATCACCTGTGGGATTACTTGCATGGTAACTGAAAGCAGGTGGGGTATGGCTGGAGGAGGCAGGGCATAGGGGGCTTGACTTTGGGGGTATATATTTGTATTTGGCAAGTGGAGTTCTCTCTCTGCTTTCTGATCATCATGTGAGTTTCTTCCCTCTGCCACACTCTTCTGCCATGATGTTCAGCCTCACCATGAGCCTCAAGGAATGGGGCCTTCTGTCTATGGATTCAAACCTCTGAAACCATGAGCCCTCAAATAAACTTCTCCTCTGTAGTTGCTCTGCTTGGATTCTTGAATCACAGCAGTGAAAAAGCTGACAAAAAATGTATTAGTTACAATATTACATAATAAGTTACCCTCAAACTTAGTGACTGAAAACAATAATAAGCACTTTTATTTAGTGCCTTTTTAGGTAAAGAATTGGAGAATAGCCTAGCTGAATATTTCTGGCACAGGGTGTCTCACAGGCTGCAATCAATGTGCCAGCTAGGGTTGCATGGACCTCAAGGATTGACCTAGAGGTGATCCATTTGCAGGCTTACTCCTGTGATGGTTGGATGGCAATATTATTTCCTAGAGCTGCTCATATGGCTTCTTGATCTGAGAGCAAGAGAAAGGAGAGGCAAGAGATGGAGGGAGGGAGAAAGAAGAGAGGGGGCAAGGAAGGAATAAGAGGGAGACAGACATAAAGAGGGAACAAGAGATTGGAAGAATAAAAGCTGGAAGTCACACATTTTTCCTTTTATAAAATTTATGAATCTTGTATATAACCAAATCTTTGAAATGATATAATGTCATTCCTTAGAAGCAAGCCATGGTCCAGCAAATATATGAAAAAATGTTCAACATTATTAGCAATTAGGGAAATGCAAATCAAAAGTACACTGAGATTTCATGTCTTATCAGTCAGAATGGCATTCATCAAGAATGCAAAAAATAGGGGCTGTGATTGTGGCTCAGTGGTAGAGCACTTGCCTAGCATGCATGAGACACTGGCTTCAATCCTGAGCACAACATGAAATTAAATAAAAAAGGTATTAAAAAAGAATGCAAAAATAATAAAATATGCTGGAGAGGATGTGGAGGAAACAGAACACTTTTTTCCTGTTGGTAGGATTATAAATTAGTACAACCACTATGGCAATCAGTATGGAGTTTCCTCAAAAGATTAGGCATGAAACCACCATATAGCCCAACTATGCTTCTCCTTGGTTACTTATTCTCAAGGATTAAAGTCTGCATACTATGATATATACATTCCTATTTTTATAGCCACACAATTCACAACAGTCAAAGTATTGAACTACTCTATGTGTCCAGCAATATATGAGTGGAAAAAAATGTGGTGTATGTACACAATGGAGTTTTATTCAGTCATAAAGAAAAATGAATTATGTCATTTGTAGGAAAATGGATGGAACTTTAGAATATTATGTTATGTGAAATAAGCCAAAATCAGAAGGTTAAGTGGCATATGTTTTCTCTCATATGTAGGAGCTGCAGACGAAAAGGGAAAAGAAAACTGGGTGGGAACTCAATGTAAATCAAAGTGAAATCAGTAGAGGAAAGGGTATAACAGGTATGAGGTAGGGTGGGAGAAAGTGCTGGGGAATGATATTGACCAAATTATATTGTTATATTATTTGCATGTATGAATATGTAACAAAAATCCCATCATTAAATACAACTATAATGCACCAAAAATTTTGGAAAAAGATTAAATAAACAAAACAAAAAGTAGCAAGCCATTAGGCCCAGCTTATACTCAATGGGAGATGATGACATCAGAACCAGGATACTAAATGGTGCAGAACTTTGAGATCTATCATTGAGGTTGATGATCACATTTTCACACACCTAAATAAAAGGCTAAGAAGATTGACACATCATTTTAGATAGGTTGTTGTGCTTGAATTTGTATATAGATTTTCAATTTGGTTATATCTACATATGCCCATATAACCTCCATCAGTTCCTCTTAAATAATATGCTTTTTTGGGAGTGCGTGTTTTGATGGTAAATATTTTAAGGGGTTATTAGGAGTGAAAACAGAAGTAATTAGGAAGGCCTAAACAAATGATTATTTTGTTAATTTTCAATACAATTCTATAACTAAGTTCCTACTGTATGTCAGATATCAATAAATGTACTGCAGATACAAATGTGAATAAGATGATCTCTACTCTGCATCTCCTCCTATTTTAATGAAGGTGACTAAGAGATACACAAAATTTACTACAAAAAGCATGTTGTAGAATACTCACTAAAATACTAAAGATAATGAAGTGCATATCTTTGCCTGGATACCCAGGAAAGGAGCAGAAACTTGTCCTGAGTCTTGAAGTAAGAGTGTGTCAGGGGACAGACATGAATGAATTACAAGCAGCAGTAAGAAATACATGAGCAAAGGTGTGGAGTTAAGAAGGCATAGGCATATTCAGGAGCCCAAGGTTTTTAGCAAGAGGAATCCTAAATGTGTAATATTTGAAGAGACATTATAGAATGCTTGAAAGTTAGGCAGGGGCCAGATCATATTAGGCCTTGCATGCTATGTTAAGGACTTTGGATTTTACTCTGAGGTTAATGATATGCTAGAAAGATCTAAGCAAAGGGTTAAGAAACCCAGATTGGTGACTTAAAGTATTTTTCGAGGTCTCAGTGCAGATTGCTTTGTGGAGCACAGAGGGAACTGTAGGAATGGAGTTGTAGTAAAGGGTTGAAGAATATGTGCTTTTGTTTCAAGCAATTGCTGCTCAACAGTCTGTGTATAGAAAATAAATAAATATCTTTCAAATTCTCAGATTCCCTACCCGTAAAACAGAAATGATCATAGAACCCCCCTAATGAGGTTGTGATGGAAGTTATGGAAGCTGATAAATAAAAAGCACTTATTACAGTTCCTGGCATGTACTTTTGCTCTATAAATTTTAGCTCTTCATATTCAACTTTTTTCAGAAAAAAACAATGAGGAAACTTTTTCAATAATTTAGATGAGAGAAAGCAGTGACCTGGATTACAGTCATAGCACTGCTGAAGGACAGAATTGAATGCTTTACAGAGACCTCTAGTAGATAAATTAAAAGACCATAGTATCCAATTGGAATTATTCCTCTATTCTGAGTAAACTGTAAAGAACCACTTTAAGACTCTGCAGTTTGTATTTGACTGGAGAAAGAAACTGTTTATTGGGCTGAACTTTATGAAATGCATGTTAACTCCTAGTTACTTTAAACTAATTTAAAACCTGTAATTTAGTCCTGTTGTGCCAATCAGTCCCTTTCTCTTTCCTTATATTAGAAATTATATAAGGAATATATGCTCAATTGAGGAAGAAAAATATTAGAAACCTATAAAATGAAATCGTCCTTATAATCCTACTAACCAGAATTAGCCAGTGGGAAAAAAGTAAGGGTATGTTGAAAAATGATCTTCTTATAGATAATAATGTTAATAATAACACTTTAGATAATTCTTACTAAGTATTTCATATGTATCAGGATGTTCTCTAAGTGCTATATTTAGATGTGTGTTTATTTAAGTCTTATAACAACCCAATGGGATCAGTGCTCCATTTTATAGATGGAGAAACCTGAGATTTAAAGTGCTTGTTATTTACTTCAGGTCACATGACTGATGAATGATAAGGTTGGGATATGAATCCAAGTGGACTAATTCCAGAGCCTAGATAATTTTCTATTGTGCTTTGTTGCCCCCACCTTTTATTTATTTATTTTTGTTTTGGTACCAGGGATTGAACCCAGAGGCACTTAACCACTAAGACACATCCCAAACACGTTTCATTTTTAATTTTAAGAGAGAATCTTGCTAAGTTGCTTAGAGACTTACTAAATTTTTGAGGCTGCCTTGAATTTGTTGATCCTCTTATCTCAGGCACTTTAGTCCCTAGGATTATAGGCATCAGCCCCGGTACTTGGCTTGTCCCCATCTTTTTGAAGTACTGTCATAAAGTTTGTTAATACTTAACATATAGGAAAAAAGGGAAGAACACATGTTGTTACTGTCAAAAGATGATAGGCCTGATGGACAACTGGGATTTTTGTTAAATTGTCAAAAAGTTTGTTTTAATATCAAGTGCTCCAAAACAAACTAAAGCATCTTCTCTTCTCCTTTTGAAGATGACCTTTAATAATTAATTGGGTAATATCTAAAATCCTTATAGATAAGATTGACATATTTAATAAACTAGGGGTACATTTAGAGGATATGATAGGCGTAATGGCACCCTCCACTAAAAAAACAAAGCCCACATCCTAATCCTGAACATGTGGACTTGTGAACAAATTATTCTACGTGGTAAAAGGGACTATATATATATGGTTAGGTTAAGGATGTTGTGATGGGATATTTGGTCAGATTGTAGTATGTATGTAAATGTATTCATTAACTCAATGCCTTAAATATAGGAAGCTGAGGAGTTAGAGAAGAAATGTGATGAGACAAATAGAGATTGAAATGATGAGGTTTCTGGCTTTGAAGATGTGGGAAGTGGATATAAGCCAACAGTATAGGCAGTTTCCAGCAAGGAAATCAATTCTCTTCTACATATTCAAAAGATACACAGCCTTGTTGGTATCCTGATTTTAGCCTAGAGAGATAGACATTTGATTTCTGCCAGTCAGAACTGTTTACAATAAGTATATGATGTTAGGGTATGGAGGTTTTGATAAAACTCCATTTATTATAGCAGCAAAAAGGTAACCAATACAGATGTCTTCAATTGATCAGTTGTTATTTTAAAATTCTAAATTAATTTTAGCCGCCTTAATAAGATATAATACATATGCTATTCAATACACCCATTTAAAGTATTCATTTCAGTGGTTTTAGATATATGCACCTGTCACCAGAATGAGTTTTAGAAACATTTTATTACCCCACAAAGAAGGTTATTTATGGTAGAAGAATAAAACTCAACTTCAACACCCTGAAGTGAGGTTCTTAAAATATCATGCATAATAAAGCTCACTAACTTTGAATGAACCTAAATTTTGCTTTTTTCAGACTCAATCTTCCCACGCCTGAAAAAGGGATAATATTTGTACTTATCCACATAACGGAAAATAACCTCAGGAAGATGATGTCATGAAGTTCACATATTGAATCTACCAAAATATTTTTATGTATTGATATTGAAAACAGCAAGGGCTCACTATCATTGCTCTTGATTGTCTCTAATCATTTCTAATTTATTTACACTTATTTATTCAATTTTCTTTTGATTGGTTCACCAAATATGTAAAATGATCTGGAAAAATAATCATATAAAAGACTAAAACAGTTGAAGATGACTTTGGGTTCTAAAAACCACACCTAGGTTTTCAAAGTATTCCAAACATGAATTGGAATCTGATTTCTGAGAGGGGATTTTGTGATTTTCATGAAGAGCTTTCAGGTGCTTACACAGCTGAGGACAAATTTGGAATTAATTGAGCTTTTCTACCCACCTCCCCCCGCTTTTTTCTGAAAGAGCACCATACTTTTACCTCACTAAGACACTACTTGTTGGTTTAGAACATCGTGTACACATTGAATGTTTAGGTAACTATTACAGTCTTCATAAGTGGCTTATTTATTTTCTCTGAGCCTGAAGTCACTTCTACAATGTCAACAGTGGATGGGAACTTAAGACAGGTTTTTCCACAATACTGTTCTTGGTGTTTTGTTAGTTTCAACATCAGAGGGAGATTCAACCCCAGGTTTTTCACAACTCCACAATTTAGTATGTTGTTGAGAATGAACCACAGATTACCTAGAAAGAGTAGACCACTCCCACCAGCCTCTCTCACTGGGCCTTGAAAACAGTTTCTGGTCTTTGATCAGGAACTGTGGGATTCAGCCTGGCTCCGGGCTGAATTACCATGGAGGGACCAGTCTTGTTCTCTTCAACCATACTTGTGGACACATACCCTGCAGTTCTGTGTTACACCCTCAGCACAAATCCCACCAAGACCAGCACAGCACTGGATAGAACCAAGGCCCATACTGCTGTGGACTACCTGCTGTTGAGGTATACTCATATTCTAAGATCAGTGCAGCCAATCACAGGTGATACATGCCAGAATAAACATCTGATAGACTGTGGCCACATGTCCATGCCTGACACCAAGGCTGTTTCAGAGGCTCTGCCTGTGGGCACTCATGTGGGTGCATGTATTAAACTATCATGTATAATAAAGTTCACTAAATTTGAATGAACCTAAATTTCACTTTTTTCTTTGCTTTTGTTCTTAAGATCAGTACAATGTTATGTTTCATCAGCCTGACACTGAGTTCCTAGGCAAAGTTTTGTGCTTTTGACCCTGTCATATCCCCTGCAAATGGGGTCTTGTTCCCAAGAACAAAGCATAGAGTCAGGTCTATGCTACCCAAGGTTGGGCTTGTATTGGTGAAAGCAGTCCCTTGGTCACCAAGGCTGATGCTAAGCTGCATCAAAACTGTGCCTCAGAGCTGTAAGGACCTGCATAGTATCAAGGGTGCACACAAGCCCATGTCACATCTGGTGGTGACACAGGCCAGAACATGAGTCTATCCCACTAAGGCCAGGCATCCACTTGATACCCAGGCAGATCTAGCTACTCTACCTGCAAGTTCTGGCCTGCATAAAGGTCCTTTAATGGAGATTTTATAGAATTCTTGACTTAAAGTCATTTTCTTTTTAACACTTTTAAGATGCCATCCCATTGTTTTCTGATGTTCATGATTTCTAATGATGCTCTATATTTCTTCATTCATTTTTATTCTTTTTGTTCATTCAAGTGGATAATTTCTATTGACTTATCTTCATGTTTGAAGCTTCATTTTTCTGCTATTCAGATCTATTCTTAGTTTCCTTTGATAATTTGTAAAAATTTGTTATTGTATTTCTCAATTCCTGAATTTTTTGTCTTTCTGCATTTTTTGGTGCATTATAGTTGTACATAATGATGTTATTTATTGTTACATATTCATATATGGATGCAATATAACAATATAATTTGATCACTAACACACTCTAGCACCCACCAATCTCTCACTACCACTCATCCCTTGGTGGCTTTCCTCTACTGATCTCCCCTTTGATTTTCATGAGATCCCCATCCCCCATTTCTTTTCCTTTTTCCTGTCTAGCTTCTACATATGAGAGAAAACATATTACCCTTGAACTTTTGATTTTGGCTTGTTTCACTTAACATAATGGTCTAAATTTCCGTCCGTTTTCCTGCAAGTGACATAATTTCATTTTTTATGATTGAATATAACTCCATTGTGTATACATACCACATTTTCTTCATCCACTCATACACTGATGGGCACATAGGCTGGTTCAATTGTTTGGCTTTTGTGAAATGTGTGGCTATAAAAATAGATATGGATGTATCATAGTATGTGGACTTTAATCCTTGAGAATAAATAACCAAAGAGTAGCATAGCTGGGCTATAAGGTGGGTTCATGCCTAATTTTTTGAGGAAACTCCATACTGACTTCCATAGTGCTTGGATGAATTTATAATTCCACCAGCCATGTAAGTGTTCCTTTTTCCCCACATCCTCTCCAGCATTTATTATTATTTGTATTCTTTATGATGATTGCCATTCTGACTGGTCTGAGATGAAATCTCATTGTACTTTTGATTTGCATTTTCCTAACTGCCAATGATTCAACTCCTGACTTTCTATTTGATTATAATTTCTGACTCTTTATTGATATACTTTGAGGAAATATTTTTCTTACTTAATTCTTTTTAAAATTTGTTACAATTAGTAATACATGACAGCAGAATGCATTTTGTTTTGTTGTACACAAATAGAGCACAACTTTTCATTCCTCTGGCTGTAAATGATGCAGTCACACCTTTCATGAAATCATGCATGTACATAGGGTAATAATGTCTGTCTCATTTCACCACCTTTCCCATCCTCATCCTCCTCCCCTCCCTTAATTCTCCTCTGCTAAATCTGAAATTCCTCCATTCTTCCATTGCCCCACCCCATTATGGATCATCATCCAAATATCAGAGAAAACATTTGGCCTTTGTTTTTTTGTGATTGGCTTATTTTACTTAGCATAATATTCACCAACTCCATCCATTTACCTGCCAATCTTACAATTTCTTTCTTCTTTAAGGCTGAGTAATATTCCATTGTGATATGACAGTTTCTTTATCCATTCATCAGTTCAAGGGCATCTAGGTTGGTTCCACAGATTAGCAATTGTGAATGGAGCTGCTATAAACATTGATGTGGCTGTGTCACTGTAATATGCTGATTTTAGGTCCTTTGGGTATAGACAGAGCATGGTTTTTGAAGATATTTTATAGTAGTCAATTAATATCTTTGTCTATTAAGTTCATAATCTTGCTCACTCTCAGGGTCACTGCTTTCCCTACCTAGTCTATGGCATATTTGTTTCTTTGCATGTCTGCTAATTTTTAAAGTCAGAACTGGATATTTTAATTTTTAAGTTGTCTTCTCAGCTTATCATATACCTACGTCCCCAAGATTTTCTTTTTTTTTAATTTAATTTTGATTCGTTGAACACAAATGGAGTACAGCTATTGTTTTTCTGATTGTACACAAAGTAGAGTCACACCATCTGTGCATTCATACATGTACACAGGGCAATGGTGTCTTTCACACATTCTGTTATTATTACCCCCTACCCCGACCCCACCCCTCCCTTCCCTCTGTGCTATCTAGCCTTCCTCCATTCTTGACCCCCCTCCACCCCGCATTATGCATCATCATTCACTTATCAGAGAGACCATTTGGCCCTTGGATTTTTGGGATTGGCTAATCTCACTTAGCATAACAGTCTCAAACATCATCCATTTACGTACAAATGCCATAATTTTATTCTTCTTTATGGCTGAGTAATATTCCATTGTGTATATATACCACAGTTTCTTTATCCATTCATCTATTGAAGGGCATCTAGGTTGGTTTCACAATTTAGCTATTGTGAATTGAGCAGCTATGAACATTGATGTGGCTGCATCACTGTAGTAATCTGATTTTAAGTCCTTTGGGTATAGGTCAAGGAGTGGGATAGCAGGGTCAAATGGTGGATCCATTCCAAGTTTTCTAAGGAATCTCCACACTGCTTTCCAGAGTGGCTGCACCCACTTGCACTCCCACCAGCTATGGATGAGTATACCCTTTTCCCCACATCCTTGCCAACACCTGTTGTTGCCTGTATTCTTAATAAAAGACATTCTAATTGGGGTAAGATGAAATCTTAAGGTGGTTTTGATTTGCATTTCTCTTATAACAAGGAATGTTGAACATTTTTTCATACATCTGTTGATTGCTTGAAGATCTTCCTCTGTAAAGTGCCTGTTCATTTCTTTGGCCCATTTATTGATTGGGATTTTCTATTTATAAGACACTAAAAATTCCACCAGAAAACTTCTGGAACTCATAAATGAATTTAGTAAAGTAGCAGGATATAAAATTAATGCTCATAAATCTAATGCATTTTATTTGTAAGTGATGCATCCTCTGAGAGAGAAATTAGGAAAACTATACCATGCACAATAGCCTCAAGAAAAATAAAATACTTGGGAATCAATCTAACAAAAGAAGTGAAAGACCTCTACAATGAGAACTACAGAACACTAAAGAAAGAAAAGAAAATCTGAGAAGATGGAAATATCTCCCATGTTCTTAGATAGGCAGAATTAATATTGTCAAAATGGTCATACTACCAAAAATGCTATACAAATTCAATGCAATTCCAATTAAAATCCCAAAGACGGATCTCTTGGAAATAGAGCAAGCAATCATGGAATTCATTTGGAGGAATAAGAGACCCAGAATAGCCAAAACAATTCTTAGCAAGAAGAGCAAAGATTTTCTATATTGTTGTTGACTTTGTTGTGAGATTTTTTTGGTTCAAGGTTATTTATTTAGCATTTTCCTGAAATAATTCTCAGAATACTTTTCTTTTAAATTTTGGTAGTTGTGGATGGACAGCATGTCTTTATCATATTTGTTTATTTTTTATGTGGTGCTTAAGGATCAAACCCAGTGTCTCATAAAGTCTAGGCAACCTCTCTGCCAGAAGCTACAGCCCCAGCCCCTCAAAATTCTTTATTCTTTTAGTTCATGGCCTATGGGGTTTCTTTTACCATATTTTCTAGATCTTGTTTGATTGATTCCCTGGGTCATTACAAATTTAATGAACAGCTAGTGATTAGTCAGATTTCCTGAAATACCTTGCCAAAATGACTTGCCACCTTTGCCAAGAAGATCTTTGTTAGAAGGCATATTTTCTCACTTCAGGCAGTTTAAAAAAAGGATTTATTTTTCATCTTTTGTTATATTGGTGACAAGGTCAGTTAGAGGTAAATGACCTGTGCCTTGTCCTTCCCTGAACATGTACATAGAGTCATACATGAATACAGATTTTTGGTTTTTTTATTTTTTTAATTAATTTATTTTTTTAAAAAAAATTATGTCATTGTACACAAATGGAGTACAACTATCATTTCTCTGGTTGTACACAAAGTAGAATCATGCAATTTGCATATTTATACATATACATAGGGTATAGATGTTTGTCTCATTCTATTATTTTTCCTTCCCCCCTTCCCCACCCCTCATTTTCTTCTATACAATCCATCCCTTCTCCAATCTTCCCAAGCCTCCTCCCACCCCCACTATGTGTCATCAACCACTAATAAGAAAGATCATTCAGCTTTTGGTTTTTTGGGATTGGGTTATTTCACTTAACATGATCTCCAATTCCATCCATTTACGTGCATATGTCATAAAATCTTATTTTTCTTTATGGCTGAATAATATTCCATTGTGTATATATACCACAGTTTCTTTATCCATTCATCTATTGAAGGGTATCTAGGTTGGTTCCACAATATAGCTATAGTGAATTGGGCTGCTATAAACATTTATGTGGCTGCATCACTGTATTATGCTGATTTTAAGTCCTTTGGGTATAGGCCAAGGAGTGGGATAGCTGGGTCAAATAGTGGATCCATTCCAAGTTTTCTAAGGAATCTCCACACTGCTTTCCAGAGTGGCTGCACCAACTTGCACTCCCACCAGCAATGTATGAGTGTACCCTTTTCCCCACATCCTTGCCAATACCTATTGTTGCCTGTATTCTTAATAAAAGACATTCTAATTGGGGTAAGATGAAATCTTAAGGTGGTTTTGATTTGCATTTCTCTTATAACAAGGGATGTTGAACATTTTTTCATAAATCTGTGGATTGCTTGTAGATCCTCTTCTGTGAAGTGTCTCCTCATTTTCTTAGTCCATTTATTGATTGGGTTATTTGTATTATTGATGTAATGTTTTTTGAGTTCTTTATATATTCTGGAGATTATTGCTCTATCTGTCATGTGTATGGTAAATATTTTCTCCCACTCTGTAGGCTCTCTCTTCACATTGATGACTGTTTCCTTTGCTGAGAAAAAGCTTTTTAGTTTGAATCTATCCCAATTATTGATTCCTGCTTTTATTTCTTGTGCTTTGGGAGTCATGTTAAGGAACTCTGGTCCTAGGACAATATGATGAAGAATTGGACCTACTTTTTCTTCTATTAGGTGCAGGGTCTCTGGCCTAATTCCTAGGTCTTTGATCCATTTTGAGTTGAGTTTTGTACAGGGTGAGAGATAGGGGTTTAGTTTCATTTTGCTCCATATGAATTTCCAGTTTTCCTAGCACCATTTGTTGAAGAGGCTATTTTTTCTCCATTGCATGTTTTTGGCACCTTTGTAAAATATGAGAAAACTGTATTTATGTGGGTTTGGCTCCGTGTCCTCTATTCTATACCATTGATCTACCTGCCTATTTTGGTGCCAATACCATGCTGTTTTTTTTACTATTGCTTTGTAGTATAGTTGAAGGTCTGGTATTGTGATAGTTTCTGCTTCTCTCTTCTTGCTAAGAATTTTTTTAGCAATTCTGGGACTCTTATTACTCCAAATAAATTTCATGATTGCTTGTTTTATTTCTAGGAAGTCCGTTACTGGGAAGTTAATTGGAATTGCATTGAATTTGTATAGCGCTTTTGGTCATATGGCCATTTTGACAATATTAATTCTACCTATCCAAGAACATGGGAGATCTTTCCATCTTCTAAGATTTTCTTTAATTTCTTTCTTTAATGTTCTGTAGTTCCCATTATAGAGGTCTTTATCTCTTTTGTTATATTGATTCCCAAATACTTTATTTTTTTCGAGGCTATTGTGAATGGGGTAGTTTCCTAATATCTCTTTCAGAGGATTCATCACTTATGAATAAAAATGCATTAGATTTATGAGCATTAATTTGTATCCTGCTACTGTACTGAATTGATTTTTGAGTTCTAGAAGTTTTCTGGTGGAATTTTTCAGCTCCTCTAAATAGAGAATCATGTCATTGGAAAAAAGGGATAGTTTGAGCTCTTCTTTTCCTATTTGTATCCCTTTAATTTCCTTGGTCTGTCTAATTGCTCTGGCTAGTGTTTCAAGGATGATGTTAAATAGAAGTGGAGAAAGAATGCATCCCTGCCTTGTTCCAGTTTTCAGGGGGAATGCTTTCAATTTTTCTCCATTTAGAATGATGTTGACTGTAGGCTTAGCATAGATAGCCTTTACAAAGTTTAGGAACGTTCTCACCATCCCTATTTTTTCTAGTGTTTTGAGCATGAAGGGGTGCTGTATTTTTTCAAATGCTTTCTCTGCATCTATTGAAATAAACATGTGATTCTTAACTTTAGGTCTGTCGATGTGAAAATTACATTTTTTGATTTCCAGATGTTGAACCAACCTTGCATCCCTCGGATGAAACCCACTTGATCATGGTGCACTATCTTTTTAATGTGCTTTTTAATGGGATTCACTAAAATTTTGTTAAGAATTTTTGCATCTATGTTCATTAGAGATATTGTTCTGAAATTTTCTTTTCTTGATGTGTCATTATCTGGTTTTGGTATCAGGGTGATATTGGCTTCATAGAATAAATTTGGAAGGGTTCCCTCCTCTATTTCATGGAATACTTTGAGGAGTATTGGAATGAGCTCTTCTTTGATGGTCTTGTAGAACTCAGCTCTGAATCCGTCTGGTCATGGACTTTTCTTTGTTGGTAGGCTTTTGTTGACTCCTTCTATTTCAGTGCTTGAAATTGATCTATTTAAATTATGTATATCTTCTAGATTCAGTTTGGGTGGCTCATATGACTCTAGGAACATGTTGAAGCCTTCTAGATTTTCTATTTTGTTGAAGTATATGTTTTCAAAATAGCATCTAATTATGTTTTGTATTTCAATAGTGTCTGTTGTGATATTTCCATTCTCGTCACGAATTTTAGTGATTGAGTTTTCTCTCTTCTTTTCTTCATTAGTGTGACTAAGGGTTTATCAATTTTGTTTATTTTTTCAAAGAACCAACTTTTTGTTTTGCCAATTTATGAATTATCACTTTTGTTTCAATTTCATTGATTTGCACTCTGATTTTAATTATTTCCTCTCTTCTACTAATTTTGGTGATGTTCTATTCCTTTTTTTCTAGGGCTTTGAGCTGTTTTGTGAGGTCATTTATTTGTTGCCAATTCATTCTTTTATTGAATGCATTCCATGCAATGAATTTTCCTCTTAGCACTGCTTTCATAGTATCCCAGAGATTTTGATATGTTGTATCTTTGATTCCTGGAATTAAGAAGGATTTGATTGACATACATGGATGTGCCATTGTTTGGGGCATAAATATTTATGATTGTTATGTCTTGCTGATTTATGCTTCCCTTAAGCAGTAGGAAATGTCCTTCTTTATCCCTTCTAATTTTGGCTTGAAATCCAGTTTATCTGATATGAGGATGGAAACTCCTTCTCTTTTACTGAGGCATGTGTGTGATAAGTTTTTTCCCATCCTTTCACCTTTAGTCTGGGGGTATCTTTTTCTATAAGAGGCGTCCCTTGGAGGCAGCATATTGTTGGGTCTTTCTTTTTAATCCAATCTGCTGGTCTATGTCTTTTGATTGATGAGTTCAGGCCATTAACATCCAGGGTTATTATTGAGATATGATTTGTGTTCCCAGTCATTTTGACTCATTTTTGGTTTTTTAACTTGACTTGGTTTCTCTTTTATTTGGCTATTTTTTTAGGGTAGTTCCTCCCTATGCTGGTTTACATCGTTGTTTTTCATTTCTTCCTCATGGGATATTTTGTTTAAAATGTTCTGTAGTGCTGGCTTTCTATTTGTAAATTCTTTTAGCTGTTGTTTATCAAGGAAGGATTTTATTTCATCTTCAAATCTGAAGGTAAGTTTTGCTGGGTTGGCATCCATTTTCATTCAGAGATTGAAATATGTTGTTCCAGGCCCTCTTTGCTTTTAGGGTCTGTGTTGAGAAATCTGCTGATAACCATATTGTTTTCCCCCTCAATGTAATCTGATGCTTTTCCTCTCACAGTCTTTAAAATTCTATCTTTATTTTGTATGTTAGGTACTTTCATTATAATGTTCCTTTTTTTATCTATTCTAGTTTTGTACATTTGGTGTTCTGTATGCCTCTTGTATTTGATTTTCCATTTCATTCTTCAGATGTGGGAAATTTTCTGATATTTTTTCATTGAATAGATTATTCATTCCTTTGGTTTGTATCTCTGTGCCTTTCTCAGTCCCAATAACTCTCAAATTTGGTCTTTTCATGATGCCCCATAATTCTTGTAGGCTTTGTTTGTGACTTCTTACCATCTTCTCCATTTGGTCAACTTTATTTTCAATATTAAATATTTTGTCTTCAATGTCTGAGATTCTGTCTTCCAGGTGATCTATCCTGTTGGTTATGCTATGTATTGAGTTTTTAATTTGGTTTATTGTTTCCTTCATTTCCAGAAGTTTTGTTTGGTTTTTTTCAGAATCTCTATCTCTTTATTGATATGATCTTTAGCTTCCTGTAACTGTTCTTTTAACTATTGATTGGTGCCATCATTCATTGCCTGCATTTGCTCTCTCATCACATTGTTTGCTTCTCTGATTTTAATTATGTACACTCTGAACGCCCTTTCTGACAATTCTTCTGCCCTGCTATCATTGGATTCTGTTGATGTAGCATCTAGGTTTGTTTGAGATACTTTCTTCCCCTGTTTTCTCATGCTGCTCATGTATCTTCTCCTGTGTCCATGAAAATCTGAGGTATTGCAGCTTCCCCCCTATAGACTTGTGGTGTCCCTGCATGTTTGCAATACCTCACCTGCTAGTCTTCAGTAACACTAGATCACAGACTGGGGCCAGTGTAGGGTATGTCTGGGCCTCTGGGCTTGTCCTCTTTGCAGCTGCCCCTGTGCAGAAATCCCATGGGAGCACTCAAGGCCAATGTACCAGTTGCAGAAGTCTCAGGCCTCTGGGCTGTGCTGTGCCTTGTGTCTGTCTCTGTGCCTACCTCCCAGACCTGGAGGTCTGGCAGGACTTGACTTGATGGATCCCAAACCTCTGAGCTGTGCCTCCCTGAGTGGGAAACTCAAGTGTCCACTGCGCCTGCTCACCACACACTGAGGTCTCTCACTTCTGGGCTGTGCCAGTTGCCTTGGCATGGAAATTCCACCGGAGCACTTAGGGACCTCATAACAGGTGCAGAGGTCTCAGAACTCTGTGCTGGGTTGAGCCTGATATCTGTCTCTGTGCCTGCCTCCTGGACCACATACAGCTTTTTAAATCCCTAGGAATATTTTTGAGCTTTTCCTTTGGTCATCTATTTCTCTGGGATTTACTTTACAATTCTCATTCAGGCATTTATTTGCCTCAAGTGAAATCACAGCCTTAGGTAGCAGACAAGTTGCCAGCAGTGTGTGTTTTTATTGTTTTAGTAGTGCCTAAAGTCAGACATAACATGTTTTTTCTTACTAAGCTGACCTGTGAGTCAAATAGCCACCACACTCTGAGAACAGAGTTTGTGAGGGAGCTGAAACTTCACAAAAAATATTAACTATTTTCTGGGGGCTGTTCTCTAACAAAATCCCAGGAGCATTTAGAGCTCTCCATTAACTGAAGTGCTATTCAGTTTTGGCTAGTGAACCACTGAACTGGGGCACAACCGAACTGGGGTGAAAGAGTGATAGGGAATAGACCCAAAGTAAAAATTTTACAGATTCTACTGTTTCTGGTATAATGAGTAATTTTTATTGCATTCTTGACATCTTATATATTATTATGAGGGACTTCAGAGTCTATATGAATCTTCAGTTTTTTTTTTCAGAGATTTACCCTATTTTAGTGTGTGAGTCCTGACACACTTTTTTGGACTGTTTTCAATGATCATTTAGTATCCAGAACCATTGCAGTGGTTTCTAGTATACTTTGTTTGTGTACCACTTGGAAAGCATTCTGAAAAGTAGGGCAATTTTCTGTTATAGTTCAGTTTTAAGATCTTTCAATGTGTTGATACTAGTCATTTTCATATGTGATTCATTCTGGGGTCTTGCCAGGACTTCCTATGCAAATAAAAAGAATCTCTCCCCTTCCCTTCTCTCTGATATTCTTCTTTCACTCTATTTAGTAGGAAAATAAGCAGAATTTTATATTACAGTGTGCCTGTCCAGACCTTCTTCTTGTTATAATATATCAACACACAGGGATAAACCCCTGGATTAATTGCTACTGTTGTTTGTGGAATAGATTCCAGACTTTCCTCAACTTAGCCTGCACTGATGTAATCAGTGGGAGAGGAAAATACCTTTCTGGGTTCCTTGCTGTTACCTTATGAGGGGCTGAGTAAACCAGACTCCCCACAATGTCTCTGCAGATGCTACTCCTGTGGGAGACAAAAAGCACTTCTCCTGGCTATTATTATTGTCTTTTGGGATTCGTGATACCAAACTCTCTGCTTCATCCAGTAGGAGAGGGGAGGACCTCCCCAGGCCACATGGCACTACTGGTAGGGCAGACAAAATCCTGCTGTTGTCTCTTGCTCTGTGTCCACTGTCATTGCTATTGGAGATTGGAAAATGCCACCTTGGGTCATTTACTACCACCAGATGAGGGACCTCTACCCTAGATTTCCTGCCTTGTCTCTACCACAGTGCTCATTGGTGGAAGAAGGCATTTTCTTGGACTCTCTTACCACGTGGTACAGTAAAGTCTCAACTTTCTTGCTGGTTTTGTCTATCAGACAAGAGAAGGGGACAATGTATAGTGTTTGACTTAACTAGGGCAGTTTTGGTCAAGTCAAAAAGGTTTTTTCTTGTTGTGCTGTTTCTTTCCCAGTCTGTTGGTTAGAGAGAGCCGGTTTATTTTTTTCTGAATCTGATTGTGTTCTGGGTTGCAGGATCCTCTAACACCTAGCCAAGATATATGAAAGATTAAAAGGGAACACAGAGAACGTAAGTACATAGTTGTGCCATTCCTTAAAGTCCTGAGGTTCCTAGTCAGTGCCTCTTTGTTTTCCACCTTTCAGTCTTCTCAGAATTGTTGTATATATACAGTTTTTAGTTGTACTTTAAGTACAACTGAGCAAGTATGATTAGACCTAAATCATTTTGTCCAAAACTGAAAGTCTCTACATTCTCTCTTTATATTTAACATTTAAAAATGGTTTAGAAAATGATTTCCCAGAATATTTAATATGCATATTTCAGTAAAAAGGTTAAATGAGATTATGTGGTCTGCTGTTACTAGAAGTTCTTCTTTGATTTTTTTTCATTTTAAAGTTAAATTTGGTCTTTTTATAAATAATCTTGTCTATTTATTTTTTGGTCTTTCATACTTTTTCATTTATCTACTTAAATATATTTAATCTAATTGTCTTTTGTTTGTAATTCTAAATCCTTTGCAGATCTGATTTGGTTGTTTCATTTTTTCCTTATCACTCTAATTCAGTTTCTTTTATTCCATGTGATTTATTATTTTTTTCACTTTGTGTTCGTATTTAATATGGCTTTAAGAATAGAAATTATTTTATAATTCTGTTGAAGACTTTTTTAGGATATGGTATTCCTTCCTTCCTGCATGCTCCTTTAATAGATAAAAATATATTTAAAAATAAATAAATTATCCATCACTTTAGTTGTTCTCACAGGGAAGGTTGGTTAATGTTAATGTACTTAGAATGCCATCGAGCTAGTAATTGAGTCTTGGCCTTTTTAAAAATTCAGACTAATTTAGAGTCTGCTCAGGAAATTTACTGGAATGTAACCTGTCTTTTGTTCAAAGAAAAAAATCTAAAGTTGATACATATCTTGTGTTGCTTCCTAAAACACACTAACCTCATGGGGTACATTAAATCCAATCACTCCTCTCTCATTTTACACTGTCTGGGGATAGCTGCTAATTGCTGGAATATGTGAAAGGCAGACTAATAATCCCCTCAAAATGTCAAAGTTCTAATCCCCATAATTTGTTATTTTGCTACCCTAGTTGACAAAAGAGATTCTGCAGATGTGATTAGGTTAAGGAACTTGAGGTGAGGATATTATTCTGGACTATCAAGGTAGACCCTGAAGGCAATCATAAGAAATCTTAGAAGATCCAAACAGGAGGTAAAGGTATCAGAAGAGATAAGATGATAAGAGGAGAGGTCATAATGTAAATGCTAGCTTTAGAGACTGTAGAAAAGGCCAAGAGCCAAAGACTACAGGTGACTTCTAGATATGCAAAAGCTAAAGAGGTAGATAGTTTGCTTGAACTCTAAGAACTGTAAAATAACAAATTGGCGCTAATTAAGGCAATAATTTTTGTTACAACGGCCATAAGAAACTAGTATTAAGGAGTAATTATTGCCTAAAATTAAGTATTCAATGAGTTCTGACTTAGTTTTCTCTAACTCTCTTGAATAACTAAAAATACCTATTTTTGTAAAATGCATAGATAAAATTACTTTATCCATCTCTATGGTGTAACATTCAAGGGTTTCAATTGACCTTTTATCTTAGTTTTGGAACATATCTACAACCTAAAAACATCTCTATTCTTGTTTTCAAGTTTGTCATTCTCAGTGCAGATGATCAAGTAGGTCAGCCATCTATTCAGACATAGATCCTGGTTAAATACCTTAACATTAAGACAATGTCAAATCTATCTTATAGTCTTCAGTAAATAAGAACATAGGTTCTACAGTCAGTATCTGAACTTTTCTTAAATCCACCTTTGGAAACGTGAAAATGCACACATATACACACTAAACAGTATGTGTTGCTTAACAACGGGGACATGGTTTTAAAAAACGTGTCATTAGCTAATTTCATCTGTGAACATCACAGAAAGTATTCAAACAAATCTAGGATGTATAAATCCATCATTCCCTGTGACCTCTTGATGCTATCAAGAGATGTGGTTAACACAAATGTATGCAGCTGCTGCTGCTAACATAACACAGTATACTGTTTTAATAATACACTTCTTTTCTAAAATGCTAACAAAAGCATAGTGTAATATTTAAATCAATAACAGTGATTTATTATCATTTTCAAGTTTTATGCATATACTACACCTAATTGTGTATGCTGTACACAATAATAATAATAATGGGTTCATTTATATCAGTATCAACATAAATATGTGAATAATGCATTAACTTACAAGGTTATAGCAGTTATAACATCATTATGGCACAGCAGTTTTTAGTTCCATCATAATCTCCTGGGACTACCATTTTTTATGCTGTTCATTGATGACTGGAATGTCATTGTGATGTGATGACTGTATGTATGTATACATGCAAACATGTAGACATGAATTCAAAAATGCTTTGCATTGGAATAAACAAATGTATACAAAAGGATGTCTGGATTCACCCCAGAATTTGTTGTGAAACAATTTCACAACCCAGTGCAACCTATCAATGCCCCTTGGAATTGAAAGGGGGTGAGTTTCAGACATCATAAATCATGATCAACTGTCAGTGGTCCATATAGTGAAGAATTGAGGAAAAATACCAATAGGGACTGAATGATAAGAACTTTAAAGATGGACAAACTCACCTTTTCAGGTTAAGAAAGCAGTATGCATAGGAATTCAGAGTGGAAGCTCAAAAAGTAAACTACTCAGTTTCAAATTCTGCCTCCGCTATTTACAAATTGTATATGTGAGCAAGTTATTAAACCCCTAGAAAGCATAGTTTCTTTAAATATGAGCTGTGTATAATAATAGTGTGCGATATACAGGGTTGTGAGGACTAAACAATATAATCTATACAATATGATTATTGTAGTGCCTGGCAAATAGTAAGCTCTTAATCAAGAGATCAGAGTTAACAGCACCAGCAGTAAGACATAGTGACATCATACAACTACTGGGAACTACATACAACTACTGGGAAGGTGGATTGAACATTGCCCAGACTCACTTAAGTTATATTCTCATAGAAGATGCATAATCTGAATTGAATCAGTGAAAAAGCAGACAAATCTAAAATGGGAAACATTTTTCAAAATAAATGGTTAGTATTTGTCAAAAGAGTCGAGGACATGAAAAAGAAAGATGGAGGAACTGTGCCAGATGAGAACACCAAGGAGACATGAAAACTAAATATATTGTGGGACTTTGGATTAAATTCTGAAACAGATAAATGACATTAGTGGAAAAATTTATGAAATGTGAATAAAGACTGTAGTTTAGTTAATAGTGTCGATTTTGTATTAATTACCTGGTTTAGATAGTTTTATTATGATTATGCAAGATGACAATGGAGGAAGCTGGGTTAAGTATATATGGGAACATTGTAGACTATTCTTGCAACATTTTTATAAATCTAAATTTATTTCAAACCAAAAGTTTAAAATATGTGTAACAAAGAGAGGTGTAGTACTAGTTGAAACAGAAATATAATCATGGCATTTTTTTTCAGAATGAATACATACTATTGCACAGGGCACCCAAGTTCCTTAGCCATAATCACCTTATAGAAAAATTATCATCTACATATAGAGTAGCATTTGCTTCAGAGATACAGCAATAACACCAATGTGAATGTACCAAATATTTAGAGGAGCCAGAATGGGTATAGTTAGTAGGTTTTCTACTTAGTTCCCCCATACATTTGACTTTTGGCATCAACTTACAACAATGCTAGTGTTAGGCCGTATTACTAAATGGCAGAAGTAACCTGAAAGATAAAAATCAAAAGATGTTGGTACATCACTAGAGATCCTATCTCCCATAAATAATTAGCTAAGTCCATCAAAATATTATCTCATATTATGGCATATTTTCCACTTGAGGAATAATTTTCCCTTGGAATGGAAAATTTTAAATTTTAATTAGTGCTAATAATTTGTGACTATAAGGCAAATATCTAAGACCTCAGCTCATAATAAACCACATATATTCAAATACACTTTGAATCTTATTACTTAATTTTATTTTGTTTAAGTTTGAGGGCTGTTAAAAGTTGAATTGCATCCCTCTAAAAATTTATATGTTGAAATCCTAATACTTAGGATCTCAGAAAGTGGATACACTCAAAGATTCTTCTTTTGATAAATTACCATTCATTTGCAAATAAGATTTTGATTAATTTAGAATAGCCTAGGAAAGTATAGTAGTGATATTTCAATATATTGCCATGTTTGGTGGTGCACACCTGTAATCCCAGTGGCTTGGGAGGTTGAGGCAGGAGGATCACAACTTCAAAGACAGCCTCAGCAATTCAGCAATTCCCTCAGCAATTTAGTGAGATCCTGTCCAAAATAAAAAAAATAAATAAATGGGACTGGGGATATAATTCAGTGATAAAGCACCCCTGGGTTCATTCCCCCAGTCCCCAAAACATTTTTTTCAATATATTAAAATTCTTGGGGAAGTTGGGGAAGTGCATGCAGGTTAACAAAGTTTTTGCCTAAATAAGTATTTTAAAAGAAATGTTTTTTTTCTTAGTAGTGAAGACAGTTTAAACACACTTTAGTTTTGTTAGTTTCCTTTTCTGCTTCAGTAATGGGACTACAGTGAAAATAATTGATTCTTGATTAAAGATCTTGCCAAGGCTGGTTGACCATCATTAATAACAAAAATAATTTGTAGACATAACTGTACCTGTAAATAAAGGTTTTTAATAAATTTGGTCAGAACATATAAGTTTTACATCTCTGTATTATTTTGACGTACTATCTTTATATGTGCTAGTTATCAACATCTATTCCTTCCTAAAACAGGGTACAACAGAATGAAAACACAATTAATAAGGATTATAATTAATCAAGTCTGGCTAATCAGTGTTTTAAGTGTATGCTGTGTTTCCATTGTAATTGTAAAAAAACTGTTTTAGAATGCAGAACACCTGAGTTACAGTCCCAATTTTTTTTTTTTTTTTCTGGGAACCCGGGATTGAACTCAGGGGCACTCGACCACTGAGCCATATTCCCAGCTCTATTTTGTATTTTATTTAGAGACAGAGTCTCAATGAGTTGCTTAGTGCCTCGCTTTTGCTGAAGTTAGCTTTGAACTCCCTATCCTCCTGCCTCAGCCTCCTGAGCCACTGGGATTACAGGTGTGAACCACCATGCCCAGTTACAGTCCCAATTTTATATCTTACTAACCATGAGAACTATGTAGATTGTTTAAATTTGATTAGTGTAAAATCATCTATAACATGTAAGTATATCTGAAAGGTGGTGAAAAATGATGTATTACTCTTCACTGCTTATCTAGAAAGGTTGTTTATGGATCAAATGCAGTAATGTAAGTTTTTAAGTCCAATTTTTCTGCTAGAACATCATACTTGAGATTGGGTAATTTACAAAGAACACATTCATTTTCTCATACTTCTGGAGACTGGGAAGTCCATGATCAAAGTAGCAGCATCTGAAAATTGTCTTCTTGCTCTGTGATTCAGACAGGAAAAACATTGTCCTCACATGGGGGATGGTGGAAGGGCAAAGATGTGAAAGGTGGACAACATTCCTTTTTAAAAATTTTTGGAGTTGTACATGGACAGAATGTCTTTATTTTAAAATTTTTTTTGATTTTTATGTGGTGCTGAGCATCAAACCCAGTACCTCACACATGCTAGGCAAGTGCTCTGCCCCTGAGCTACAGTCCCAGCCCCATTCCTCTTTATAAAGTGTTAATGATACCCTTCAGGGACGAGTTCTATTGGCATAATCACCTCTTAAAGATCCCAAACTCTTACTACTGTTAGAATGGAAATTAAATTTTAACATGCATTTTGGAGGGAACAAACATTTAAACCATGTATAAAGAGTCTGCATAATTTAGAAAATATTATGTAATGATGAATAGTGAAAATTATTAAAGAAACAGGATTTTAGTATTTTACATACAGCACTTTCAAAAAGTCCTCTGGGGGCATTTGTTGTTTTTCATTTTGTATATAAAAACTCATGAGAGTCAGCCTACCAGGAGTTATATTCAATTAACTATTATTTTGAAATGAAGAAAAATATTCATTCACCTATAGGCATGAGAGATGACTTCTCTTTTGTACCTATAATTGAAATAGATTTCTTTCATCTGGTGATTTCCAGAGAGCCTTTTTTCTTGGCAATGTAGTTTCTTTGTACTTTGAAAATAAAGTAACACCTGTTTGTTAAACAATAAGAATATGATGTAGGCTCTGAGATTAGGAATATTATCACAGGATCTCTAAATTTTCTATGACTCAAGTGGTTTACTGGTTTACATACTATGCTTTTAGATGTGAAAATAAATGTTTAAAACTGTGCTTAAACATGTAGGCTCTGATTGTGGAAAACCTGGTTGAGGAACCTGTTCTATCACCTAATCACTATATGAATTTTGGTACAAGTCCTTGTATGTTTCCTAGGACTGCTGTGATGAACAGCCAAAAGTTGAGTGACTTAAAACAAGAAATTTATTCTGTCAGAGTTCTGTGGAAATTAGAAGTCTCAAATCAGTGCCACTGGGCTTAAATCAAGGTGTTGTTGGGACTCTATTTTTTATGAAGTCCCTAAGGAAGAACCCATCTTTTGACTCTTCCATCTTCTGATAATAGCCAATATTCCATGGCTTGTGACTCTAACTCAAATCTCTGCCTTTATGATCATAATCGTCTTCTCCTATGTCTGTTTCAAATCTCTCTGCTTCTTATAAGGGTTCTTGTAAATGGATGTAGAGTCCACCTTTAATACATAGTAATTGCCACTTCTCAAGATCTTTGAGACCCTAATTACATGTACAAAGATCCTGTTTCTGTATGAGATAATATTTACAAATTTCAAGAATTAGAGTCTGGTATCTCTGGGCAGGGGCACTTTCTTAGGGCTTCATTTTCTTCATCTCTACAATGGTGATAGTAACAGCACTCACCTTATAGGCTCAAGGGGAAGATTATAACAATGTAACAATTTATGTAGGTTTCCTGGCAATACATATCAGATATATATTAGCCACTATTATCCTAGAACAAACCTCCTTTTCCAGATAATTTTTTAAATGGAGAATTTCAAACTTAAGTGTATATTTTCATTATGACTGAACATAAGTATAGGAACTAGAAAAAAGGAGAGGAAGCAGTACAATGGTATGGATTCATTATCTGTTAAAGCCCTGAACAAAGTCACCTTTTCTTCCCTAAATGATCCTTCATTCAGTTGCTAATATTGATGACAATGAACATAATACAGGAAGACATGTATTTCTTCTGGCTAAAAAAACAAAGTAAATACCAGAAAGATCAGTAGAGTGGAGGGAAAGGAAGAGGGAGATGGGGGAAGGTAGGGAAAAGGGATGTGCTGGGGACTGAATGGTAGCAAATTATAGTCCATGTTTTCATAATTATGTCAAAATTACTCCTAATGTTATATATAACTAAAGAAGAACCAACAAAATTTTATGGAGAAAAAAAGATGATGAATTAAAAACACTTCTGACAAATATGTGTCTCATAGGGTAAGGAGCCTTGAATCTGTATTATCTGCTTTAAGAGCAATATATATATATAGACACACATATATATATTAAATTTACAATATATATATATTTTAAATTTTACAAATAACAGTACAAAGGATCCCCATGTATTCAGTACCCAATTCCCTTTATTGTGAACATCTCACACTGCTATGATAAAATTTTCAGAACTCATGAAATTATTTGAACGTTTTCTTATTAAAGTCTCTATTTCATTTACATTTTCTTAGATTTCCACTAATACCCTTTTTCTCCATTCAAATCATCTCAATATTATAGCCATCAATGTGATTTATTGCCGATGATACTGATTTTGATCACCTGGATCAGGCAGTGTTTGTCATATTTCTCCATTGTTTAAAGTTACTCTTTTTCTTTCTCCTTTTCATAGTGCACTCTTTGGTAGGAAGTCATTGTGTGCTGCATACATTTTTAAAAATTGTGATAAAAAGTCAGGTGTGATAGCACACAACTGGAATCCCAGTGACTCAGGAGACTGAGGCAGGAGGATCCTGAGTTCAAAGCCAGCCTCAGCAAAAGGGAGGTGCTAAGCAACTCAGTGAGACCCTGTCTCTAAATAAAATACAAAATAGGGCTGGGGATGTAGCTCAGTGGTCAAGTGCCCTTGAGTTCAATCCCTGGTACCAAAGGAAAAAAACTGTGATAAAATACAAGATATTACTGACTTATTTGAACTATATAAAATAAAAGTTTGTTCTATGTCATGGTATGCGTTGTAAATTCTTTCTTTTTTTAATACTAATAAAATTCTGCTGTAAATGTATACCACAGTTTGTTTTTCAGTGCATCGATTGACGAATATTTGGGTTGCTTCCAGATTTGGCTATGCAAATGATGCTGTTTCTATGAAAGTTTGTGATGCCACCCACATTTAAGAAGTGAGGAGTTATGCTTATTTACCTTTATGACAGAAATAGCTATACTTTTGATTTGGAATTCTTCTGCATGGGAAGTTTGTCTATTTCCATCATCTCCAGTTATTTATTTTATCATTTATATCAGTATGACTTCCTGGATTTGTATTTTGTATTTAGGGTTATAGTTCAAGTATTCTTTATTTTGTTGTTCAAATTGTTCAAGTTTTAGCCATGACTCCTGCATTGGTTTTCATGTTATGGTTTGGATCTGAAATGTCCCTCAAAAGCTTATGTTTCAAAGTCTTAGCCCTTAGCTGATGGCATTATTGGTAGGTTCTGGAAACTTTAGGAAGTTGGGGCTAGTTGGAGGAAGTAGGTTACTGGGGGAATAGCTTTGAAGGGTATGGTTTGTCCCTGGCCCCTTTCTCTCTTTGCTTCCTGGCTTCCATAGGGTGAGTTCTGCCTTGCTAGGGGCCCAAAGCAACAGAGCCAACACAACATAGACTGAAACTTCTGAAACCACAAAATAAAATAAAAATATACTCTTTCAAATTGATTATCTCAGTTATTTGGTCACAGTGACAGAAAGCCCATTTTTTATTCTATTTTTGAGTACTCCCTTTCTCAACAGGACTTTCAGCCGCTCTCAGCTCATCTTATATATTCCCTTTGCCGATCTTAGAAGCAGTCATTTTTGTAAGGAATCTATGGTGTTTATTGAAAAATGACATTAGATATCAAGATCTGGGTACCAGGTGTGCTCATTGCTACTGGGGTTTCATTGTTTCTAGGCCTTCTTTGTGGACAGAACTTAAACATTTATCTGGTTATTAACCCAGGTAATTACATGCATATGTAATTATTTTCATATTAATTGATTAGTGTCTCTATTAAGCTAAATATAAATTTTTGCTAATGTTGGTATCTATTCCAAGGTCCTATGATTTATTCTGGCTTATATATAACCTCCCACTCTAACAGTGAGGAATCTGACTTGTACCATCCACTGATTTCTCAAGTGTGTGTGTGTTGTTCCTTCCGCACCGAACAACAAAGGTTGGGTGCCCACCCTGGACCAGCCAGAGGGGGCACGGGGGTCAAACAGGATGGTGAGTGTCAACGGCTGAAAAATGCACACCAGCCGGTAGTCTGTCTAGGAGGATCTCAGTTTAATGGGGGAGTGAAACAGGTATATGAAAAGGGAGCGAGGGGAGGAGATACAGGCGGGGGCCAATCATTTTAAAGGTCAACAGCATATGCAGTATACAGCAAGGCCTGCAGGGCAGAGGTCTGCTAAGATGTAAA